>VMDR010001406.1:0-109130 GCA_007922815.1 Macrotus californicus | reverse complement strand
CTTTAATCAAATAATCACAGATCTAATTGGCCAATTTCAACTCTGATAAGCGCTATGGAAGAAAATACATGATACTGTTTGAATAAAGAGTGGAAGGATTTGACCTAATCAGGGAGCTTCGTGAAGGTGTCCCTGAGGAAAGGATGTTTCAACTGAGACCATAAGATGAGTGGGAGTTAATTAGATAGGGGTGAAGACAAGAGAATTTCCAGAGAAACGGGTATGTGAAAAGATATACTACTTAAAGATTTCTCCTGTCTTTGGTAGTTCTCATGATGCTACTCCTAATAATGTAAGCAAGTCATTCTTTAAAATCTAGCTCAAATATTACCCCTCTAACAGGCCTTTCCTTAATATCCCCAAGATGTTCTGTGTTTCTACGGTTTCCTGAACTTCTTTGATTATAATCTCTATGTATTTTAGAATGCTCTCCTTAATTGTCTATTTCCTTTACTGTAAGTTCCTTATGGGCAGGAATGTGTGCCATCCGTTTTTATATCCTAGATTTCCCAGCCTGTCAATTAGAGCAACACTTTATCAAATAGATGTTCCTTAAATGTTTATTTAGCAAAATGATGGTTGATAGATGGATGTATGCATGCATGGATAAATGGATGCATGGATAGATGGGGAGCAAGAATGACTCAGGGGGAGCACAGTAACTGTTTTCACTTAACTAAGACCATTTAATTCTTAGAACCTAGTGTAGAGTCGGGCACATAATAGGCACTTAGTGAAGCTGTGATGAATGAATGAATGACCACTTTGGACACAGCTTGGGGTAGAGGGCTGGGAGCTCAGGGTCCTAACCCTTTCTGGATCTTGGTTACCTCTAGACACTCCAGGTTGATGGCCCCTGCTTAGATCCAGCATTTTTGTCTCTTCTAAGCTTTTGTCTCTTCTATACTTTTCAGCCCCAGACAAGAGACAACTATTAGCTCTAAGCTAAGTAAGAAAGGAGACGAGGGGCACCTGCAAGGGCAAAGGCGATAAGCATCATTGGCAGGGCTCAGAGCCTGCAGGTGAGGGTCTCTTAGGCCCCACTGCTGAGTCAAAGGAGGGATCGAATTCTGCTGTCACACTGGTTGCCAAGACTGCCGACTCAACAGAATGAGTGCCCAGGTAACCCAACCTTCCTTTTCCCGAAATGCTGGACTGATCCATAGAGATGGGAGGAAGCAACAGCCACATGGCCTTGGCCTTGATTTTCCTGTTCCTGGCTGATTCTTGGAAGGATGGGGTTCTTAAAGACTTCAGTGTTAGATGCCCTGAGAAGATGCTGCAGGAGATCCCTAACCAATACATAGAAAAAAAGTGTGTGGCCCAGAAAATGTCTTGTGACACTTATAGGCCAGGGGAAGGTTCATGAGCAGGAGATAACCTAGTGAAGAAGAAAGGCGCCCGCCTGGTAGTCAGGAGACCTGGATTCATGCTTTGGCTCCGTGTCTATTATGCTCTGCCACCTTAGGCCAGTCCATCCCCTCTCAGGCCCACAATTCCCAGTCTAGACCACAAATGAATAGGATGAGATCCTACTGAGAACTCTTCCAGTGTGGGCATTCTATCAAATTTTAGACCAACCACTGTCTAGGTCTCAGTTTCCCCATCTTTAAAATAAAAGGTCAGGTTTAGATGACCTAGAAGAGCATTTCTGGTTCTGATAGTCTAAGAAATTCATCAAATACAAAGTTTTCTAGAGGTTATTCTAGTCCTTTTCACTTGCATTTTCCTGAGTGGGCTCAGGGGAACCACAGAGATTTGGACACTGGCCTGGGTGGGATTTGAGGTCTCCTTTTCATTGCCAGCTGAGAAGAACCACAGGGGTTTGGGAGTTCACAGAACTGCCTTTCAGTTTTATGAGAAGCACCCCCTTGAGAACAGAGGTGGCATTCCAAGTACCCTGCCCACCCTGCAAAGCTGGTCACTGCTACACGGAGACACAGCTCCACAATGCCAAGTTCCAGGGCATGGCTGTGCAGTCAGAGAACAGACAGGTAAGAGGGCATCTTCCACTTTCAGCTCAATGGCTGGGTCTCAGGTGTCCACATTACTTCTGGGGTTGAAGAGCATGTGAATGGCAAGCACACGACAGAGGAAGTGATCTCTCTGTAAGGTGCTCACTGGTAAAGTAGAAATTGAAAAGACCTGCCTCGTGTGGTTCCATGACACTTCAATGATAATGCTGGTAAAATTTCTGGCATATCACAGATGCTAAATCAATATGGCCTGCTTCCCACCCTCACTCACAAATGCAATATGATGCTAAACACAAGCTCAGGAAAGCAGAAAAACCTAGCTCAGAATCCTGATTCTGTTACCCATCAGATGTGTTTTTGAATATGTTTGCTGATATCTCTGTGCCTCAGTTCTACCATCTGTAAAACAGGATCACTGATTCCTGTCCAAGCAGTCTATTGAAGGGGTATTTAGAGCATTTAGCAGTGGAATCAGTTGTAGCCATGATGAATAGAATGCTGACAATAATAACAGCAGGAGCATTTCTGGGAACTCACCTCGCAACCTTTGACACAGTGGATCAGGGCAGGGTGAGGGTACCACTTGAGACCAGCCGTGCAGACAACTCTCTGCGGAGAGAGGGAGAGAGGTCAGATGGGTTTGGCGGGGGTGGCGGGGAGGGGGGGAGAGGGGGCATCTCTCTGTCGGCACCACATTCAACCACCCCACCTCTTGTTGGAGCTTCCAAGTTCTGACCTCACCTTAGCATTTAGGTGCAGGATTTACCCAGGTACTTGCAATAACAGGAGTCATAATATTAAAATAACTTTTGTGTTTGCTGTAGGTGCCTCAATTCTGTATTTCCCTGGCAGGAATGAGGGTTGACAAGAAGCAGAATGGAGGGATGGAGACAGGATCAGAAAGGCCCTTCTGAATATTTGTTTCTGATTTTTGATTCATGGATAGAGTTGAGGATAAAGTGGGAGGAAGGGTAGAGAGAATGTGTGTGTTCATGTATGTTGCATACATACCAACATGTGTGTGGGGGTACATGTGCATTGCATGTGTGTCTGGTGTGTTTGTGCATGTATGTGTCTACAGCAGGAAGATGGGAGAATGGTGTGGAGCAGGGAGAATGAGAACACTGAGGACCACTTTCCCAGGATCACTGTGGGAACACATTAAAGAGGCACATTCTTTGGAGCTGTCTTGGAGCTAATGAATCCATATCTCTATGGTTCAAGGCCTGGGGCTCTACACGATTCTAATTTACAGTGCAATTTGAGAGCTGGGGGATGAATGAACTAACCTTTGATTCAGAACCTGTGGAGCCAGAGGACCCTTCTGGCCTCCACCTGCAGCCATGCCATATGATCCGGCTCACACTTCCCTGAGGTGGCCCCCACTTTCCTACCCTACCCCTGCGACTTTGTTCTTGCTGCTCTCCTCCACTGAACTGCTTTCCCCATCTTTCCACCTGGAGAATCTTCAGTTATCTTTGAAATTTCTTCTCAAGACTTCCTTCCTCTGTAGCTTTCCCCTTCCCCAGTCTCAGGCAGAGCTTATAGTTATGCATATATGTATTTATAGCTTCTCTTAATAATAATAATAATTGTTGTTATGATAATGACAACTAAGATGTATTGAGTGCATTCATGGTGCTAATTGCTTTATGCATTGTCTTATTTACTTCTTGACATGTAGTGAGGTGGGCATTAATATCAGGTCATAAGGACGATAAATCCCCCAAACTCCACAGCTGTTAAGTGGAGAAAACTGTGATTTGAAACCTAGCAATTATTTTGGAAAAGATTTAGGGCAGCTCATAACATCCAGCACGATGATGATTTTTAAAGTAGGTAAAAAAGGAAAGCTAAAACTAGGAATATGAAGTAGCGTCAGGAGTGGGGCTAAGGTAACCATCCCAGAAGCTCTCTTCTCTCTTCTACCATAGATGCGTTGCTTTTCATGCCAGGTCACAATGATTTCTTTTAAAAAGTAAAATAATAAAATAAAAGTGACCTGGAGGCCAAAGCTTAGATTTGCAATGAGAAGTAGCCGTGTCACGGGCCAGCCACAGAAGTCTGTATGATCAGGGCTTATTCTCCTGGCTGAGGGCCACTTGATTAATTTTAATTAAGACATAAACAGTCACATGGGCCAGAATGTGGAAAATCCATGTGATCAGCTCATTCTCTCCCTGAAGGCCGACCTATATGGGACCCAAAGTGTAATTAGGTTTCTTGGTGAGCTTGGAACAAAAGGAATCACACATCTCTGAGATCTGGCTAAGACTAGATTAGGTGCCTTTCTTCTCTGACCCACAGCATCTTGGATCTTCCGTGTCTAGAATGGTGCCTGGCACATGGAGGATGTCCCATAAATATTTGTTACGAATGAATGAATGGATCCATCTCAAGACAGAGATTTTTATCAATGGGCTATATCTTCTTGTCTTCCTTTCTTTTAGAGCATCAAAAAGAACATTAACTATGCCTAGCACAGTGTCTAGCTTAGAGAACCAGTTTAGTGTATACTGAATTAAAGATCTTGGACAAACAATCTACCTTGAAAATCTGCAAACCAGTCTTGAAATGTGAAACCTACTATCTAGCCCCCTACTGCCTCTATGGACATGTCGACCTTCTCCCAATAGACACACACAAAGTGATAAATGGGAAAGACCTTGGGTGCCGAGGTAGGACAGGTGTGGTTACAAGTCTGGCTTAACATTGCTTTGTAATTTCCACTCTGAGATTTGGTTCTCTTATCTGTTAAATGGGTACTGAAAATGTCATAGTCTTCTTGTGATGATGCATTGAGATAAATGATGTGGAAATGGTTAACCTTAGGATTGACTACTTAAGGTTCTTGAGGGCAGGGCCTGGATTTTAGACATCTCTGTCTTTCTCCAGAACCAGGCATGGAGCACAGCAAACACATGCATGTTGACCAACTGAAGGAATATGAGTACCCCCAGTGTTCCCAACTTCCAGCTCAGCTACGTTCTTGCCCGCTGCTTCCCAGCCATGAGACTAGAAGTAGAGAATCACCTGCCTTCATTCTCTGGGAAACTTTAACCAGACGTTCATTTCTGGGGCTGAGAGTCTATTCCCAGCCAAAATTCAGGGATGTTGGAGGGGTACTTGGTAATGGTTCAAGCAGCAGAAAACAGCAGGTTTAGGATCCACTAGGGATTTGATGCCTATCCCTTCCCCTGTTTATTTGGGAGCTAACTTAATCCATCTGTAGGAGTGTCTTGGTGTGGTTGTACACGTTTCTGTCAGTTGAGGTTTACCTGACGTGAGTTCAGAAAAAGGACTTTTATACTATCTGCATGAGCCTATTTATCTTTCCACGGTGTTTGGATTTTCCACTACTCCTCAGGGCTGCATGCCCCACCTGTCTCACTACAGGGCCCCTCTGTGTGTGAGAACTGGGAAAGGGGACAAGCAGCAGGAGATGAAGGAAAGGCTAGGCTGTTTATACCATAAGTTGGGATATCCCAATTGGGCCCCTCAAATGTCAGCCTTGTTCCTCTGTGAGACCTCTCAGCCAGTGGGTCCTCTAGCCTCATCAGAGTCCCTTCAGACCAGGTTTTGTAAGATGGCTTTCATTTCCTGCCTTAGTGCATAGGAAGAATACATTGTTTCCGTAGCTGCAATGACTACCAACATCAATGCCACCACCACCACCATCATCACTATTACCATCATCACTGTCAACCACACCAGCACTACCACCCCCATTGTCAATACCACCATCAGCATTATTACCATCCCCTTCACCAGCACCACCACCGTCATCAATAACACCAGAGCCACCACCATCCCACCACCATCCCACCACCACTACCGCTATTATCATCATCTTCATCATCACCTACCCCATCATCATTATCCATATTCTTATCAACACAATATCCTCTGTTAAGCAAATATTATGGCCCAAGCCCTGTACTTCAAATATTCATCTATTTAATTCTTATCAAAATTGTAAGACAGGTACTAATTTTGACTGTGGTTTACCCTAGAGAAACTGAAGCACAAAGAAGTTAAAGAGCCTGCCCCAAGTCATACACACAGGCAATGACAGTCAGGGATTAAACCATCATTTATCTGATTTTCATGTCTATAGTTTAAACTCCACATTCTCCTTCAAATTCCCCGAGCTCCTGAAGCTGTAAATATAAAATGGCTTACTCTTTTGACTGATGGAAAAACCAAGGATCAAAAGGGTGGAAAGGCTTTGAGACAAATCTAGGAGAGGGCAGAGTGTCTAAACGTGAATTCCAGAAAGGATGGCCCCCAGGCAGAATCAGACATATAAGAAGGAATGCTAAAAGAGGCCCCTCATCCTGAGGCTCAGATCTGACACCCCTCCTGATGTTTTCTAAGGTGAGTTGTCATTTCTCCTTGACTTTTTCCTTGGTTTATGGGACCTTCTGTGAGTGAATTGTATCATTTAAGTTTTTTAAACAAATTAAAAACCATTTATTTTTGCTTTTTGTTATCAAGTGACTGAGCTTCTGGCCTTTTTCTGGGTAAGCTTTTCGAGAGCCTAGGTGTTTTCCACCCTGTATCCCTTGTACTAGAAGCCTACTTGCCATTTCAAATGAGATGCACAGTGAATGGTTTTGAAGGAGTGAATGAACTAATAAGCAGATGAGTGAATGTAGGGTTGTGCCCATGACTGATAAATTGCTGGATTCTGGACACATCTCTCCATCTATGGGCTTGCCCTCCTGGGCACATGATGTCCCCTTCCATACATCAGATATTTACTCTGAACCCTTCCACCTCTGACCTTTAGACACTTGGCAGGGTTTTCCATGGCGTGGCCTTCCCTTCAAGGAATTAATTCTGCATCCTTTGTCTACAAGTGTTTCATATGTTTGAGATTTATAATGTGTAAGGTGGTTGCCCTGCAGGATGGATGCAGGAGAATTAGCCTTGGGTTCAAATTCTTATTCAACCACATTTGTCATGTGATTGGGCAATGACAGCTTCTCAGAACTTCGGCTTCTTTGTCTATAAAATGGTGATAATATTTATCTCATTGGAGTGTGATGGAGACACAATGCCTACATATCATAGTTATTCAATAAATGCTGATTTCTTTTTCTTTCCTTAATTCCCTCTCTCTTTCCCTTCCTCTTTTCCTCTTTCCCCCTTCCACCGCTTCTTCAGAAGCCGTTATATAATCCAAGGTCCCACCTACCTAGAGGACTTATAAGTCTCTCAGGTGCGGGGCAGCATTTTCTATTGGGAAACTCTCCCAGAACCCCTAAGCAAGAGGAAGTGTGAGGCAGACAGGAGGTGCTCTTGAGGAGCTGGTGGGAGAGAGCCCGAGCTCTTTGAAGGTTGTAAGCCAACAGCTTCCAGGCTACACAACCCACAGAAATGTTTGGTTTGGCACATGAAATCCTTAAGAGAAGTCAACATTATTTGCCAATATTAAGAAAATGAGAGATTTCATATTTTTAAAACTCTAGATTTCTTGTACTCAAGGAAAAAAATGGGAAATCTGGCTACCCTAAGCCCATGTTTCCACCCTCCCATACTCGCCTAGAGCCACCCTCTTTGGAAGCAGCCTATTTCCTCAGTTTGCCACAGTCCCCACTATTCCCTGCAGTCTCTCCACTACTCAGCCTGAGGGGCATTTCAATCTCTCCTTGACTTTGTATTGTATTGTCTCATTTATTAGACTGGAAAAAAATTTCTCTGTGTCCCTATCAAAGTGCATGTGTTGGGAGGGAGGCTTCCATGGGGGTGTACTTTAAAAAAATAGAGGGATAGAGTGTTTTGTTCTTAATGAAAGTAAAGCTAAAATATTTTAGTATACCTGAAATGGATGAATCTTATATGTCAATTACATATCAATTAAACAAATAATCAAAACCAACAGAGATTGCCTTGGTGGAGGGGGCATTGCCTGGTCTGGAGAGGGGAGGTCTCTGGGGAGCTGGAAATGACCCCAATTGGCATGGGAACTGGTTTCACGAGTGGACACAAATGTAAGTGTTTACCAAGTCTTATGCTTAAGGTGACCATGTAAATTATAGCAAAATTAGAAGTAAAGAACCTCAACTGTATTTGAAAAGTCTTATTTAAGTTGGGTAGTATGTACATGAGTGTTTCTTGTATTGTTCTCTAGGTCTTCCTGAAATATTTGTAGTAAATACTACTGCTACTATGAATGATATACCTACGTATTTAACATTAAAACAATGATGTGTTTGGCCTGCTTTACCTATTCAGCCCACCTGGCTGGTTCCTGCAGATGTTTAAGTTTGTGGTTCTTGATCTCAGCTTCTCTCTCATTTCACAGATGGGGAAACTGGCCTAAAGAGTGATAGAATTTGTTCAAGGACACACAGCAAGAAGGTTCCTGGGCTTGACCTAGAACCTTGGTCACGTCACTCAGCAACCAGAAACGTTTAGTGAGCATTGACTCTGTGCTAGGCACTGAGGGGCATACCGTGTACATAAGATGACCATGGACCTGCCTTCACAAAGGCCACTGTTGTGGTGTACTAGTCATAACAAATGATCTCAGTGGTGATATTGTACTTATCTAATAGTCATCATTCTCTCCATACATGCCAGTAGGTATCAAATGTTTAAAACACAGCCCATTGTGTGATGGGCACCAGTGGGGGCTTGCAGCTGGCTTGCATGGGCTCACGGGAGGCAATAGTGTTTCTCTCTTCCTAACGCTGTGTGCAGTGTCAGCAACTTGGAAAACATGGCATCTGGCATGGTGGGAATATTTACACCATAGTAGGTGGCAAATGCTACATATCAGAGTTCATTTTTGTGGGGAGAGCCAGTCGCTAACCATTTACCAGCACATCCCTGGTAAGCAGTCAGTAAATGTTTTGCCTCTATTATTATTATACATTCAAGAGATGCTCCTTGGGTAGCTAGAATAAATTACAGCATTAGACTGAGCTGGGATCCCCTTCAATTTCTCTTAGGAATGAGGTTTCCATTTCTGAGACTCCATTTCCCCCACTAGAAAGACAAAGAAACTGATGCCCACCTCCTAGGGTGTGTGTGCACGTGTGTGGTGGGGGAGTGGGTGCAAATAAAGAATGGAAAGTGCCTGACCCAGTGCCGATTCACAGTAGGCATCCATGAACTGTCAGGTCTGGCCTCTCACTTCTTACCCTGGGACAAAGGTGACAGGAGTGGGAGCGGAGCCTTCCCCCGACCATCTACCTTGCACTGGCCCTCACAGGCAGACCGGCAGAAGGCAGAGCTATCCAGGGCCCGCTGCAGCCCAGTGGCGCCCACACCAGCTGCTCTATTTCTGTAGCTCTCCCCACACAAGGGGCAAGTGTGCAGCCGAGGCCAGCTTTTCTGCTGTATTCCTGGAAATCATCAATCTCTGCCCTTCGCCCTCCTCCCTTTTTCTACCACATTTTTTTCCTCCTGGATAATGAGGCCTCCGGAGACCGGTGAAGGTCTGAACCTCGTTATGGCTCTCTCTGTAGGCCGGCATCAATAAAGGCCGGCAGACCAGGGAACTGGGTGGGGGCTGGGGCGGGCAGGCAGCGGGTGGGCAACTGGGGAGGGGGGCTTGCAGGCTTTCAAATCCCTGGATTTATTTCACAGTGAATTATAACTGAACTCTTTAGTGCCCGGGGCTCACAGAGGAGAAAGGGTGGGAATTCACCCTCGGGTAGGGGGTTACAGAGGGCAGTGTAGGGTAGGGCAGTGTTACAGAGAAAAGGCCCAAGGGGAAGCTGGGCCAGGGGAACATGGTCTAGATCAGGCAAAGGAGCCCTGTAGTACTGGATGCAGTGCAGTCTCCTGGGTCTGCCCTGTGTGTGAGTGTATGCCCTGCCTTTGGGCCTGGGGAAGTTAGGGTAGGAGAGGGGGAGGCAGGGCAGGCAAGGAGCTGAGACCATGAGGATCCTGGATCTGCCTCCTGTGGGGCCCTGGCCTAGTTCCCTCCTCTCTGCTCCTCAGTTTCTCCATCTGCAGAATGAGGGACTTGGGCTTGGTGGTTGCTGATGTCCTTGGGATTCAGAAGTACGGGCTCTGTGGCCTGTTGCTGGATTTGTACAGCCCATCGGCATATACTGGGGCATTCAGTGAGAATCTACGAGGGACTCTGGGTTAGGGATGGGGAAGGCACGTTGAGGGGAGAAAATGGGTGAGGGAGTGTAAGCTTAGAGAAACAGAGGCTGTCTGGTGGATGTGTGGGAGAGTCATAGGCAGAGAGAGAGAAGAAGGAGATGGAGGGAGTGCTCACTGAGGGCAAAACGTGGACAGGGGAGGCAGAGCAAAGTGACAGTGGTGTCAGGAAAGGGAAGAGAGAAACAGTGAAAACAGAGGCAAGAAAAGGAGATGAAGTTGGAGATGGGGCAGAGAGCAGCAGGAGAAGAAAAAGAGGAAGGAGAAAGGGGCAGGGGACAATGCTGGGGAGAACACTGGGGTGCGTGGGGTAGAGAGTGGCCAGGTCTGGTGCCAGGTATGTAGGCCTGGAGTGCTGAGTAAGCCCTCACAATCATGCCCTTGGCTCATTCGAGAAACAGGACACCCAGTATCGGGTTCTGCCTGGCTATCCAGGGTGGGATCTGCAGCAGGCGGGCAGACAGCGAGGCCTCCTGGTACCCCAGGCTGAAAGGCTTGGCTGGAGCCGCAGCTGAAGCTCACCCTGCATCTCTTGCTTCCTTCTCCCACTTTCTCCAGGGTTAGGAGCCATGGCCAGGACTGGTACATGCAGCCTGGGATGCGTGTTGCTATGGAGGACAAGAGCAGGCTCCCACTTCAGTGCTGGGGACTCCTGACTGATCACATAAAGGAAAGTGGGAGTGGCCAGCCCCAAAGACGAACCAGGCAAAGACACTGCCTGTCAGGAGGCCGGGCTTCTATGGTCTGGCCAGGTCAGCCATCCTGGCACTTGGAGCAGCTCAGGGCACGTGGGCACAGGCTTCGGTTTCAGCTCTCACTCCTAAGATCTCAGTGCCCACAAGTTGAGAGCACAGACAGTGCTGCCCACTCCACCCCATAAAATCATTCTGGGTTTTAAATACAGTGTTGTGTGCTGAGTGCTGGGCACATGAACATAGTAGGTGCTTCATAAACAATAGGTGTTACTAGTATATCATATAATATAATAATATAATTATCATATAATATCATATAATAATTGCTTTCTACCAAATGAGTAAGTCACGGGGAAAGATACCAGTGATCTAGGCTTTGGAGTGTGGAACGCCTTCCAAGAGCTTATCCAATACTAGAGAAGCCCAACAGCACCTTTCTCGTGAGCTCGGGCTTTCCAGACAGACACAGGTGTGTGACCTGACTCTGTGCTTTCTGCACATGTGTTTGTGTCTCAGTTTCCTCATCTGTAAACTAGAAACATTAGTCCTCTCATTCCCAGGCTGTCACAGGATTCAGTGGGACAGTGAGGAACAGGTTCTTAGCACAGGGCCCGACACAGGAAAAGTATTAAATACTTAAGGACTGGAGAAATGATTGTGAACTAGTCCCCACCCCACGGGCAGGTGTGACAATTCAGTCATGTAACATATGTAAAGGGATTAATGCAGGACCAGGCCACAGTAAGTGTTCAGCATAGTCATTTTCCTCCCCTCAGCCCTAGGCAGGCAGCCCATCACTTACCTCCACCCGGGTGGGGTTCAGCCAGTGGGGGATGTCCCGCACGGTCACGTTCACTGGCAGGATGATGGGCTCGCTGTTGTGGTCCAGGCATAAGGTGGCACACTCAGACCCTGAGGGGAGGCAGAATGGGAGGTGGTGTTTCAGTCTCCAATCTCCTGGTGCTTGCTGGCTGCTCTTGCATGATGTGGGCCCTGCCACTCCCTGGTCCTCAGTGGACTGGGCTGTCTCTCTTTGAAAACAGTTGGGAGGGAGTGAACTCCCCAGCAGGGCTTCCTCTGGTCTCCCTCACTGTTCTCTTGTCTCCAACCCAGCTGGCACCCACCACTTATTGGCCCTGGGCCTCATTTGGTCTTGTTTCTCCCCTGCTTGAAAACCTTTCCAAGGTTCCCCACATCCAGGACAAAGTCCACTCCCCTTTCCCTGGCATTCAAGGCCTCGCGTGATCTGGTCAACCTCATCGCCCACGAACCACCTTTACACTTTGGTAAGTCCAACTGGCCTGCACTTGCTTGGTTTTCCCTCTGAGCCCCACACTTCCTTGCCTCTGTCCTCCTGCTCTTGTTCTCTCCTCCTGAATCATCCTACCATCTGCCTTCTCACAGCCAAATCCCTCTGGCTATGAGGCCCAGTTCAAGTCCTCCAGGAAACCTGCCCTACTGTGTGCAGCTGAGGGAGGGTGGTGTTCAGCACTGGAGAGTCTTGCTCCAGTGTGGGCCTGGCCGCCTGGCGCCTCCTTTCCATAGTTACGGTGCTACCCTGTCAGGGCAGGGATGAGGTAGCTTCCTCCCTTGGGCCTACCCTGGTGCCTGACACACAGGGACTGCGCAGTGAGCACCAGCCAGTGAGTGGTGATCGCATGGATGCAACTCCAGCTTCTCAGCCCCAGGCTTTTTCTTGGCATAGAGCTTGCATTCATTTCCTCCCCTGGGCCTTCCAGGCCTCTCCCACTCTTCTTCAACTCGTGCATGACTATTGACCCTTCAGTCCCGCTCAGAGAAGACCTCCATGCTTTCCTGACAGGCCAAACCTCCCTCACAGGCACCCATGACAAATTTGGCACATTACCCCTTCCCGTGGACTTGGTGACTATTACATTGTAGCAACAGCTCTCTTCCCTGCTGCCAGGTAAACTCCATGAGGTCAGCACCCTCTGTGGTCCCCATTCCTTGTCCAGAGCCTGTCACTGCGCATAGCCAATGGCAGGCACTCGGTAAGGATTTGCGAGATGAATGAAAGAGACATTGAGTGAGTGAGCACATAGAGGGGGAGGGAAAGAGTGAGTGAATGAAGGACACAAGGAGTGAGGACACAAGGAATGAGGAACAGGCGTTTAGGTACCTTGTGAAGAAGGAAGTGAGTATGAAAGTGGAAGAGTGAATGGATAAATGACTGACTGTGTGGGGGGTAATATAAAGAATGAAAAAATGAATCTAGTAATGAGTTGATAAAGGCGTGGATGACTAGTGGGGACAGGGCTAGTACACGGAGCCCTCAGTCCAGGGATTGCTCCTTGAAGACAGTTCACTTTCAAGCTGTGGGTTGGCAAGTTGACTGTAAATTGGCTCATTCATTCTCTGCCCTGACATCACACATTCTGATGTCTCCTGAAAAACCAATCTATCCATGAGATGTCCCCAGGACTGCAGAAAGGTGCTTATTCGTGTGGGCAAAGCACTGAGGTGTTAGAATCTGACCAGAGCCTTGGGGCGGTCATTGACTTGCCTTACTTAGTGCCAAGAGTGGCTCACAGGATGGGCAACTCTTTTTTTAAAAAAAGCATTTTATTTTATCAGCCATTCTCAATGCTCCTTTCCAAATTTGGGTGTATATGGATGTATAAACGTGTGTCTGTACGGGGTGGGGCAAACGTAGGTTTACATTGTTCCTATGGAAAATAATATAATTAATAAATAATAATACAAGAATAAAGGCTGTGTTACAACTGTAAACCTACTTTTTGCCCCACCTTGCATGTATACACATATACCCACACATATACACATGCATGGGTACTTGTACACACACACACACACACACAATTATCATGCATACCCAGTATCCTTCCTGTTGTCAGTCTGTCATCCTCTTCAGTCTAAGAGGCTCACCTAGACTGAAGAGGGAGCGAGGGAGGGTGACAGGTCTAGTGCAGGACAGTGTCTAGAACCTCTTCACTTTAATAACAGACACTAGGCCCAGAAGGGGGAGATTCCTGACTTGCCCAGTGGTTTCCGTATGTTGCTCATTGTCCTGTAAATCTAGCCCCGTGAGACAGGTGTCATCACACCTCTTTCACAGGTTCCAGAGCTGGTGAGTAGGGAGCCACGCAGAATCTCCACCTTCCCCGCCCAGTGATGGGCATGATGGAGCCTCACAGAGGAAGAGAAGGGAAGGCAGCAGTGGAAGGGGACAGAGGTGGGTGAAGGGCCAGAGGAGGAGAAAGAATGGGGCAGACAGGACACAAAAAGAAAAGATGAGTGATGAGAATAAAGGGGGAAATTTGCTAAGCAGCCGGGGGCGGGGGGACTCAGTGCTGTGTGTTTGTCATGAGACCATTTGGAGGGAATTTTAGGGAGCAATGATAAAATGATTCTGAAAAAAGAAGAGGCAGCCTCTGAGAAACAGACAAAAGCTGAATTATCCCAAGAGGGGAGTGAAAGGGAAAAGTCTGATCAACGCAGGAGGCCTTCGCTGCCCTCTGCAGCAGCCCTGTCTTCATTCCTCTGTCTTTGTGCCCCTCCCCCACTCCTGGGCAGCTCTGGGCTTCAGGACCAGGCTGCTGTGTTGTGATAGATGAGCCCTAATTGGCATCATTACAGAGCAGTGATCTCACCAGGCTCCCGCCCGCCTCTCCTTCTCCAGGAGCAGGGAGGGTGGCAGCGCTGGTGGCAGTAGCAATGTCCTGAGGGCTCCTAACTGCCCCAGAAGCCTCCCTGTCCTGTTGGGGAGGGGCCCAGATGAACCTCCAGCATTCCCCCGCCCTTGCCACTGAGTCCAACACATACCTTGCCCCTGTTTACGAGGGCTTTGAGCACGTCCCTCTCCTTGGTAAGGTGGGCTCTCCCCAGGGAGGGGCTCAGCCTAGGAGGGACGTCCCAGAGGCCTTTGGAGGTGATAAGGGAGAGGGAGCTGCGAGTCCAGAGGCAAAGCTGCTTCCCTTTTTCCTCCCTCTGTGTCCCGTGTTGCTTTTTCTCTCTGAGCTCCGCGCCACATGCCCCACCCTGGGTAACCATATTCATAAATGGGGCATCTGCATGGCAGTGTGAGCTAGGGTCGCAGGGGAGGAGAAGGAGACGCAGGTTCCAGTGTCGTGCAGACTTCTTTCCCTTTATGCTTTGACCATGAAGAAGCTCAGTGAGTAAAGGCATGTACTGCCACATGCCTGCCCACCTCTAGAGCCAGGTAGTATGGCTCACCTGAGTGTGGTTGGGACATGGGAATGTGGTGTGTGTACAAAGTGGGCACAGGATGGATTTGTGCAAGTGTGTGTGAGCTATGTTTGTCTTTTGTGCATCTTTCTGTGTGCCTGATATGTCTTGGGGCATAAGATGTGTTTGTGCCCATGATGTGTGTGTAGTCATGTGTCATATGTGAGTGTGTGCTATGTGTAGCCATGTGTACATGTGTTTGTGTGGCTGATGTGTTTGTGTGGCATATGGCTGCTGTGTACATGCGAGGCATCAGTTTGCCGAATAATGTGTGTCTGGGTCTACGTTTCATTATTAAGCATTTGTGCTTGTGTTTACCAGTGTGTGTACAGATATATTTGAATGTGTCAGTGGGTGTAGACATAAAGTCCATGTTCATAAATTTTTAAAAATAGAAGTAACTTAATCAGTGTTTTTCTGCCAGGGCTGCTTAGAGCCAGTCATGAGTGTGACTGGATATTCCCCTGCACGTCCTGACTAGGTTGGAGGTTGGGACCCATCACAGACATATGTGCCTGGAGCTACGCACGCCCATCAGCGATGATGGAGAGAAACGTTAGCCATGGGAAGGAGCAGCCAACCGGACTCGCTGTTGTTGAACCTGTTACCCCAACCTTCTAGAATGTTTATATTGGCGGGCCCTACGAGATTCCAGCCCCCTGCAACCCTCCTGTCAGGGTCCTTTGAATTGGTGGCTCTGCAGGATCTTAAAAGTACCTTCTGAACCATCACAGAGGGCACTGTGCACTCCGGCGTTTCCTGACCCTCGCAGACAAGTAGGTCCTCTGGGCTAAAGGCCAGAGGGAGTGCTGATTTCTACTCGAAGTTTAGGTGAAGAACTTCTGTGCTCTGTGGCTGTGTTTCCACCTTCCAGAGGAGTGGTCAGGCCCCACCTACCACCACGTTCCAACCACAGGCCTCGTGTCTGGACAGGAAGTGGAAACTCATTTTGCTGGGTGCAGAACACGTTGGCTCTGTGTGACTGGGAGCGAGTGTGTGCACAGATAACCTTCTGCTCCAGACATGCCTGGTGATTGTCCCATAAATCACACTGGCCATGAGAAAGGACATTCAATTCCCTGGGTTTTTCATCATGGTCAATTAGGGAATCAGCCCAAAAGGTCAGCACCACTGTCCTCGGCTGAGGTTAGACTCAATGTACACCCAGTTCCTCAGAAAGCCTCGGAGCCTGTGATTAATGCATCTGTCCAGGCTCTGGGTTTCAACCAGGCAAACCCCTGGCAGCGAACCCCAGCTTGTCTTCCCTCACCATGAGCATTTTGCAAACTGGCCTATCACCACACAGATGGCATTTTGAGACTGCTATTTATTTATCCTCATTTTGGAGGCAACTGAGACACCATGGAAAGGACTCAGGCTTTGGAGCATGTCTTGTTATCCCTCCAAGGCTCAATGTTCTCAGTTGTTGAAGGTTATTGAGAGGATGAGATATAATGCCTCTCAAGTGACTGATGCAGGGCCTGACCCACAGTAGGTCCTCATGAATGATTAGTGTTATGAAAATTTTAAGACTAATAATAAAGGCAGCCAAACTGAACCACTATTGCTTTCTTATCTCCTTCCCTCTGCCACATGGTTTCTTTTGTCTGTAATATCATTTCTTGCCCAAGAAGCTCTTTTATATCCCTGTGTAAGTGTCCCTTCCTCCGAGAGGCTTTTTTTGTGTCCCCTGGAGCACCGATCAGCTGTTCTCGACTCCAGCATGACTATGTACACTCACCCCCATCCCCACTGAAGTTGTGGAAGGCTTCGACAACATCTGTGCCCTTGACTCTCTCTGGAAGGTAGAAGTCTGGTCCCATCCATCTCTGTTTCTCCAATGCCTCACACAGGGCCTCACAAGATAGAGGTTCCCAACTACCCAGCAAGACACTAGTCCTGGGTTCTTGGAAGGTCTTGCCCCTCCCACGCTGACCCCATGCACCCATCATACCTATGGCATAGCCTTCGGGACACTGCAGTTTGAGGTTGCTGTTGAGCTGGTTCGGGGCCGAGCACTGGCCTTGCATCTCCGGGCAGACATGGAAGGAGCCACTCCAGGTACCATCTTTCCGGCAGTGGATGATGTTGTTCCCACGTCCCTGAATACCACAGAAACACGGTCAGGACCAAGAGACGCCCCCTCAACCTAAGCTTCTCAAAATAGAAAGAAAACCATTTCTCATCGCCTCAGAGTTCTGAAAGTGTTGTGAAACAATTTCTTAACACGGATGGAAACCCAATCGCCCTAAAATAGAGGCATTGGTATTATGTCCGCTCTATAGGAGGGGAGTCTGAGGGGGGACTCAGCATGGAAAGAAACTGGCTCATAGCTCCCCAGAGAGCCTAACTTGTAGGTTCCCTAAGGCCTAGCTTAGTGTCCTTTCAGAGATTTCAGTCAGAGGGATTTGTTTCATTGGTTGGTTTTTCTAACTTGAGTAGGTAGGGGCCCAAATGTACCCCAGCTCATGCAGTGAGTGAGCACGGTTCCTGCAGCTGTTCGTGAGGAGGCAGGCACACACCCAAGCTTGCTTCCTCTCAGCCAGTGAGAACGCGTGCCAGGCCAGGCCTTCATCCTATGCTAACTCAGCAACCTGGGCCCGGCTAAGAAGCTTTCTTTTCCCGAACATTTCCTTTCTCTCCTCCCCTTCCCTTCTTTCCTTCAGCATCATTCCATCCTGTCCCATCCTATTCCATTCCATTCCATTCCATTCCATTCCATTCCATTCCATTCCATTCCATTAATAATGGCACCAAGAGGGTGGTGTAGGGACACTTCTCTCTGTGCCCTTCCTCAATTCTCCAAAGTAAGCAATGCACACTTCCTCAGTCTTCTGCAATGTGGCAGACAAGTGCAGCCTGCAGAGATGGCCCTTTCTGCAAATCCCCTTTCCATGTCTAAGGTCCTAATGGGAGTCCAGCTCTGTAGAAATCTTAGTACTGCCTCTGAATTCAAGGACCATTTCTTGGTGCCCGCTCTGTGCCCAGCTCTGTGGGGTCCAAAAGGAAAGTGGGCCAGTATCTGTCCCAGTGAGCTGGGACAGAGCCAGGAGGGAAAGACAGTCATGGGAGCAGCCAGCCATGTCTGTGCAACTGTGCTCAGTGATGGCACTGTGAGTTCACCAGGACAGTTACCAGTCATGAGAGGGAAAGCAGGGAAGGTTTCATAGAGGGGGTGATGTACAGAATGAGTTTTCAAGGATGCACAAAATCCTAGTCAGAACAGGGATGGAAGGACATTTCTAGAAGGCCAAAGGGCATGTGCAACCACAAGGAAGTACAGTAAGCAGCAGAGAGTCCCCAAACCCTATCAGTCTTGTGACCCAAGGGAGCAAATGGGGGAGGTTGAGCTGGTAAGACCAACAAAGTGTGGGGCCAGCTTACATTTGGATTCTACCCTTTGGGAATGGAGAACCATGGGGGTTTCTGCATGGGGTGTCCATCTACCTAAGAACAAGCTGTTTATTCTCTCCCTCTTTCAAGCTTATGATAAGAAGAGGAGGTACATGAGGCCCACACTCCACAAGTGCAACAATCTGTGGAATGGCTGGCATGCCCCTCAGCTTCCATTGAAACCCCTGTGTCCGGCCCCCAGGGTCCCTCCCCCTCACTCCTGAGCCTTAATTCTGTCTCATTCTCCTGCTTCTTGTTCCCTACAGCATCAGCACCAACCCTAACTTCAGTTTAAATTGCCTGCATTCTCAAATGCAGTATAAGCTAGTTCATTCAGTCCTGCTTCTGTGGTGCTCACTGCCCCTTCTGTCTGCGGTTTCCTATCCCTGCCCCTGCCCCCCCCCCCCGCCCCCCTGCCCCGTATATATCACCTGGCACGAACCATTCTGTCCTGATGGTGCCCCAACTCTGCAGAGTGCACTATCTTAAGGTCTCTGACAGGTGTCACCTCTTTGGGTATCATCTATTTCCACCTAGAGGATGAGCTCATGCCCAGGGCCCAGGAAGGTGCCCTATTCACATGTGCAGCCTCGGGGCCTTCTTCAATGTTGAATAGGCTCTGGCCACTCCATTCATTCACTCATCATTCAGTAGATATTTTTATTCAGTTAAGAACTATTTGTTTAACAAAAGGTGGGATGAATAGGTAGAGAGACATGCAATGCATTTGGTTAATAAATAAAGATAAATGATGCACAGATGAGGAAATAAAGGAATAGGTGAGTAAATGAAGAAGTGAGCAAATGAGGGAATGAATGAGTGCATGCACAAGGAAATGAATAACCTCCTTGAAAGGCCTGAGGCAGGCTGAAGCCTTCTGGTCTGGGAAAACAGCTGCAAGGAGGTAGGATTCAGAAGAGAAAGAGGGCCCTTCTCAGGGCCTCTCTGGAGCCACCAACTGCAGCAGAAACCTCTGTGTCCATGAGTGAATGAATAGTGGCCCATTCTGAGCACGCAGCCACAGGACAACTTCAGTGTCCACCCCAAGATGTTCTGTGTGAGCTCTGGGAAAGTTTAAGAGGCTTCCTGTGGCTTCAGAGAACCCCAACTCTCCCTCCCAGAGCCCCAGGCCCCACGATTCTGCTGGGCCCCCAGGGGAGTAGGAAATTGACCCCAATTTCCTGTAGCCTTGGCCTGAAGCTATGATGTATTTGGCCTCCAGCCCCTGAAGGGTTGCAGATCTCAGCACTAAGGGGGCCAGGGCTGGCTGGGGAGCTCGGTTTGCAGCAGAGAATGTATTAGAGCTAGCTGGAATCTGCCCGGGGAATTTCGAACTGGGAAGGCTCCACCATAAAAGGCGGGACAGGAAGGCACTAGTCTTGCTGCCTCCAGTCTCTCTCCCCATCCTGCCCAGCTCCTCTGGAATTGTGTGCTTTTGACTAAATTGACTTTAAAGACTCCTTCTACTAAGCTGCCTTAGCCCCCTAAACAAGGCCTGCTCAGAGGCTAGCTGTCAGGCTCCCTTGGTGGCACCCAGACACCACGTCCAGCCCCATCTCGCACTACATGCATGGCCTTCCTTCTGGCCTCGTGGTCAGCCTGCCTCTCCAGCACGCTTCTCTTGCTCCCCACCACCACTCCTTTGCTGTGCCCTCTGCACAGCAGACTTTCTGGAGCCTCTTTTGATTTTCAAACCCTCCTTCGGGAGTAGATCTTGGTGCACTCAGGGCTTGCCTACCACCTGGTGAAGATGCTCAGAGTAGAGCATCCTATCTTGGAAGCCCAGAGACAGCTGGCAGGGAGCCCACTGGTGTCTCTGGCTCTAAATGCACAATTTTGCAAATGAGGTGAAATCTTTGATAAGAGGGCTGAGCATCCCTCAGCAAAACAGTTTGCCTCTCTGGGCCTGGGCATCCATCTGCAAAAAAAGCATGTTGTGCTCTCTCGAACTCTCTTTAGCTACACAGGTCTACAAAGAGCTGAAGGCTTATAATAATCATATAATGAAATACCTATTGTATGCCAGGTGTTTTCCACACACTTAAAAATCCTTTTAACAGCCCTGGCTGGTGTGGCTCAGCACTTCACTGAGTGCTGGATTGTGAACCAAAGGGTCACTGGTTCAATTCCCAGTCAGGGCACATGCCTTGTGGGCCAGGTCCCCAGTAGGGGGCGCATGAGAGGCAACCCCACATTGATGTTTCCCTCTTTCTCCCTTCCCCTCTCTCTAAAAATAAATAAATAAAATCTTTTAAAAAATCCTTTAAAAAATATAATGGAGTAGAAATTATGTCCCTTTTATAGATTTGGAAACTAAGGCTCAGCTAGACGGTGAAAAAATAAGTTTTGAAATGATGTCAGTGTAATGGTTAAGAGTATGGACTTAACCCAAACTGCCTAGAGCCAAACCTCCTCTCTGTGTCCCTTGACTTCTCTATGCCTCAGCTTCCTCAACTGTTTAACGGGCATGGTGTCCAATACCTGAGAGTCTCTGTAAGGATCGTGGGAGTTAGTTTACGGGAAGCATTAGAGCTTAACACACACACATCGGACTTTCTAAGAGTCACCTAAGGCTCTTAGCCACTCTGCGTACTGTCTCTGAGGGTACTTCAGAATCAACCTGACCACCACCCACGTTTGAGAGAGATGTGGGGAGAGTAGATGAGGGGAGATGGAGAGTTAGACTTCTTCTACATAGTTGAAAGCAAAATACAGGAAATACTGGCAGACAGAAATGCAGCTGCCCCGGGGCAAGGCAGGACCAGGAAGTGTGGTGCAGGATTTACACAGTTGAGCTCTGGAGGCAGCCTGACCCGAGAATAGCAGTCTCAGTTCTGTAACACCTGAGCTGAATAACTTGGGACAAACCTCTCGACCTCACTCAACCACAGCTTCCTCGTCTGTAAAATGGGACAGAAATGCCAGACGCTGTGGGGCTTAAACAAAGTCGTCTCTGTAAAGCACTCAGCCTAGCAACTGGCGTGGAGTAAATGCCCAATAAATCGCAGCTGCTGTTGATCATTTGCCTCTGTTCCCAGTCAATACCCTCACATGCATGTGCTTTCTCCAAGTTAGGTACAGAATGAGTAGAAAAATGTGGCTTGAGTGCTGGGTTAGTTAAAAGACTGCTGGTACCTTGCTGTGTGCCTTGGGGTAAGTCCCTTCCCCTCTGTGGGCTCCAGTGGTACCACTTATAAAATTAGTGGGTTGCACCTGCGGACCACTGAGACCCTGCCCAGGGCTAACACCACATGGGTCTGTGATGTTTCTGACTTCTTCTAGGGAAGCCCTGGGTGCCTGGGCAAGCACTTGCCGACCTTGGAACTGGACACGGCCCTGCTTGCGGAGGCATTGTACATGAGAGCTTTAGTGTGTCCCCAGCAGAACCCATAAAGGCAGGACCAGCTGCACGCCACCAGTGGCAGAAAGGCTTTTCCAGCCACCCTCTGCGGTCCATGTAAGGAACGGAGTGGACGTTGATTGCACCCCCACCCTCCCTCTCTTGCTCCTGTCAAGGTGCCGAAACCCGCCGTTGAGTGCCTCACTGTGCACAAAGCACCTTCAGCCTTTGCCTCTCCTGTTGCAGCCTTGGTGCATGCATCTCACACTGACCCTGTCCCCATCCCGAGATGGCCCTCCCCCGTAAGCCCCCACAGTACTTCTAACGAGAACTGAGACTGAATTATCGCCTCAGACAGCTCAGGGGCATCTGCGCTGGATTAATGCTGAGACAATTAGCACTTCTCCCCAGTCACCTGGGGATGGACCCTGCCTTTGTCGCCAACCTGCCCTGGAAGCACAGTGGGAAGCTCAGGGCTGTGCATCGGTTCACACTGCCTACTAACTTGCACCCCTGAGCAAGCTCTTAACCTCCTGAACCTTCCCTCCTCATCTGTAAAATGGGCATATTGTTTCTTTTCCACAGGTTTACAGTGAGTTGTCAGAGTAAGAGAAAGTCTGCAACACCGGTCTGGCATTCGGGAAACACTTAAAAATAAAAAAGCTGTTCTTATTAAAGTTCTTTGTCTCGGTTTACAAGGGTAATGCTATAAATTCTAGAGCTGAACTGTCCAATAGGGTAGCTGCTATACAAGCGTGGCTGTTGGCATTTAAATTCAAGGTACTTAAAATTGCATAAAATGTCATATTTTGTTGTTCACTCTAGCCACATTTTAAGTGCTCCACGGCCACATGTGACTATTGGCCACCATATTGTGTAGCATAGATAATGGAATACGTTATCAACCCACCAAGTTCTACCAGGCAGCGATAGTCTAGAGCAGGGTGTCAACCTCATTTTCACCGGGGGCCACATCAGCCTCGCGGTTGCCTTCAAAGGGCCGAATGTAATTTTAGGGCTGTATAGATGTAACTACTCCTTAACAGTTAAGTGAGAGCTCAATGCTCCTGCCAGGTAGAAACAACGTGCTGGGCCAGATAAAAGAAGGTGGAGGGCTGGATTCGGCCCGCAGGCCTTGTGTCTGCCCCCTGTGGTCCCGAGAGTCTATATGTTCTGCAGGCTTATTTCAGCAAGAGATCCGGTTCCCCTATGGTTCATGCTGATCTTCCCTTCCCACACCCTGGCCTCATGTAGGATGGATGCCCCCTTCTCTGACTTTCTGGGGCTGACTTTCAAGCCACTGCCTTTGTGTTTTGGTTCTGTAGAAGCCCATAGGGAGCACTGGGGATGATCCCTACTAGAAGTGACCTTGAAGGCAAGCTAGTTCATTTGAGCCTTCCCCAGGGCTACTGTGTATGGGGACACAGGCTTTGTGCTACACAATCCCAGGGGGTCCTTGGAGGCATACACTACCTTCACTACCTCATTTAATCCTCACAAACTATGAGGTAGGTGGTATTATTAGCAACCCCGCCCATTTTACATATGAGGAAACTGAAACTTAAAGAGTTAAATAACTTGCCCAAGTTTTCCAGCTGGTCAGTGGTAGAGCCAGGATTTGAACTCAGACACCAGATCCAGCACTGTCCTGGCTCCCCAGGAATCAATAAAGTGGAGGTTTTATTTGTTAATTTGCTTTTGGTGGTGGTGGAACACAGAATGTGAACCTCCCCTGCCATAGCCCCTGTCCTCTCTGCCAGATCTGGAACTTGTTTGGAAGGCAGAGAATTCCTGCTCCATACAAGCTATTTGATTCAAGATGCTCTGGGCTGTATGTTTCTGTGTGTTTACAGGCAGCAAGAGGGGATCTGAGGTGAATACTAGATTTGGCTCTCAGTCCCCTGGTCTGAGGGTAGAGGAAATTCATTTGCAGTACAAACTAGAAACATCAATTGTATCAGGAGCCCATTTGGCACGCGTCCCCTCATTCTTTGAGCCGACAAGCAATACCCTGCTCCTCTACGTCTCGCCTCTCCACCAGTTGCCAAACAGAACTGCTCGAGTCGTCTGATAAATTTGCATTTTCCTCTCCTTTAAATACAAACTGGCCATGAAAGGTACTTGGCAAGCCCCAGGCAGGCTGGGTTTCAGTTTGATATCATGACCACGGCCAGAATATTATTTGGCTCAGTAGTCGGGGTAACTGTTAGCAACAGTTTTATGTAAGGGAGTGCGAGGGAAGTTGATCGGCTCGTGTGAGGCCGTGGTAATCTCCGGCCTCAGCTTGTTCTAGCGCCGGCTCCTGCTTCCCTGGCTTTCAAGGATGAGAATGACTGGGGGACACAGACTTCTGTGAGTGCACACTACCAAGGCTTTTCAGGTAGTGCCTATTGGATTCAGTGTGTCCACAGCTGGGGGACCCGGGTCCTGATTCTGACTCCGTGGATCCCAGCTGTGTCACCTTGGGTGGTTGAGTGACTTCTCTGCATCTTAGTTTTTTGAACTGGAAAGTGAGGAGATTGGCCTGGGTGTTTACTGCAGCTCTTTGTCCTGCCCTGTCATTTCCTGAGCCCCTACTAGGTGCCTGGCACTGTCCCCAGTGCTGAAAACACGGGGACAATTAAAGATGTGGTCAAGGATTTCAGAGCCTGGGGCAGGGGGCGGGGTTGGGGGGGGAGAGAGAGAGGAGGCATAAAATGAATTTCAGTGCACAGTGTCCAGTGCTGTGCAGGGGGAACCCTGAGGAAGGGCATGAGCCCAATAGTGGAAGGGACATCAAGAAGGGGTTCATGGAGGAAGGGATACAGCTGGAAAAGGTGAGTGATTGCAGAGGTGAGATCAATCATCTGGGGACAGGGGGATTGTCTTGAATGCCACTCTGCGGAGTTGGGATTTTATGCTGGTTCACGAGGACTAGTAGCAAGGGAACTGACTGATACTCTAAACAAACCACTCTGGCTGAAGTGTGGACATTACAGTGGAGAGAGTCTAGGGCATAGAAGGAGGGAGATGATCAGGAAGTTGCTTGGTGGCCTCAATTAGAGTGGTGGCATTGGAGACAGATGAGAATTTCAGATGTCTTGGAGGAAGAATGGGTAGGACTTGGTGATTGCTTGGAGGAAGTGGGGATAGTAGTTGGGCAGTGTCTGGTATTTGGTAGCCAATATAAAGAGTAATAAGGACTGACTGAGGGTAACACCTACCCTGGGGCCTAGCTGGTACAACTCTGGCCTCACCTGGATGAAGATCCTCACACCTGGGAGACATGGGGTTTGTGGTTCAACCCTGAAGGGTTGAGTCTGTCAAGGTGGAGTTTCTTTTGGAGTTTCGTCTTCTTTGAAGCCAGCTTGGCCTCTCATTTCCTTTCTAATTATTGATTCCTTACATGTCTTACTGGGTTGTGTGTGGTGGGGGGCGGGTATGTGTAAGCTTTACGGAAAACTAGGTCACAGAACTCCAGCAGAGGCAGGCAAGAGTACTGGGCTTTCTCTCAGTTATATTTGGATTGAGAAAACGTTCAGTCCCTGCTATCTGCTTCTCTTCTCTCTTTTCCCATAGTTTTCAACAAAACTGGACCCCTAGTCTAAATATGATCTCTTTTCTCTTTATGCTTGAGGAACCAACTAATGTCTTAGGACAGTGGTAGTCTTGTGACTTTAAATACTTCAGGGATCAATACAGTGTTGATGGTGGCAGAAAGTTGGCCTGGGTCACTCCTATCGCATAACTTAACTTTGATCAAATTTATACACCAGGATTCCATATATGATGTCCTTCATAAGGGCTCCAACACTAAAATATTTTCCAAGCTAAGACTCTCTGAACAAATAAAATCTGGCATTACAGGGAAGAAAATAAAGGCCCAGAGAGGTTACAAAGAAAGGTCATTAGAATCTAGTTTCTTAACTTCTGCATTGGTGATATTGCCACTATACAAGTCTGGCATCTGTAGCAAGTCTCCTGGAGTAAGTGGTTCTTAAAACATAGGCTGGTCTTTGGGAAGTGGACAGGAGACGTACTAAAGTATGGATCCAAAGTTCAAGGAGTCTTACCTGGGCAGCCTCGCTGTCTTCACACTTGATCCTACACTCGCTGTTGAAATGAAATCCATCTGTGCACTGGTACAGCCCATGGAATTTTGGTGGAGGTGGATCACAGGTCACAGGAACACAAGCTCCCTCCTGCCAGCTGCCATCTTGGGTACACTGAGTCTTAAAGGCCCGTCTTCGAGGAAAAGATAAAAGAAGAGACATCTCAAGGACCAGAGGGCTGGATGCAGGCTCTACCAAGAATCCCAAGTTTCTCTGAAGCCAGCAGGCTTCTCATTTCCCTTTTCAATTCT
Organism: Macrotus californicus; assembly: GCA_007922815.1. Taxonomy (NCBI): domain Eukaryota; kingdom Metazoa; phylum Chordata; class Mammalia; order Chiroptera; family Phyllostomidae; genus Macrotus; species Macrotus californicus. Next base: position 83,033 of record VMDR010001406.1, on the reverse strand, counting down.
TGTTTCCCTACCTGTCCTGTTGGGTGGGGGGGCATGGGTAGGGATTAAGGAAAATTCATTCATAGAATTCCTTCAACAGGGATAAGCAAGAGTTTCAGATTTTGTTGTGGTTGCATGTGAACTGAAATAAAATTGGAGCCAGGCACGTCCTTGTCTTCTCCCTTCTCTCCAGAGTGCTCTGACACTGATGATATTAACACCTACCATTTACTGAGCAATTACTAGGTGCCAGGCACTTTGCAAGCACTTTACATATGGATCCTCATTTATCCTTCACAATAATGCTATGTGGAAGTGTTAACGTCACCTTCATCTTGTTGAAAAAGAGAGACCCAGGGAAGTGAAGTCACTTGCATGAGGTAACACAGCCAACAGGCAGTGAATAACAATGTCCTTTAAAATTCCCATATCACAGAATGGGTTTTGTGCCCAGCAAAGAAATGAACACTTCTTTCTAATCAGAGAGCCAGACCCAGCTCTGCTGCTCCCTAGGACCTGCAAGTTTGTGTTTGCAGCCCTACTTACTTCTTTGACTTCCGAGAGGAGCCGGGCACATGGTATCCAGGTTTGCACTTGTACTTGCAGAAAGAGCCCACCTTGTGCTTGTTCTCTCGGCACCGGGCAGTCTGGAGGTCTGCATTGGGTACCGGGGGCGGAGCTAGGCACATGAGCTCACACAGGGCCTCCGGAAAGGACCACAGCCCGTCCTCCATACAGGTCAGGAGGCTGTTGTTGCCTGGAAACAACAGACAGGTAGGCTTAGCCGATGGGGTTCTCCAATAACCAAGTGAATTCACGGGCTGCCCAGACTCAAACCAATCTGAAAAACCAGAGGATCTAGCATGTGTAATTTCAGACCCTATCACTTACAACCTGGGAACTTAGGGAGCTCAAGAGAGCTGCCATGAAGAAGAGGAGATCCAGCTTGGAGAGTGACTTATCCCACGTATACATTGAATTCAGGTTCAAGGCTCCCGACTACTGCTCCTGAACCTCTTTACTCAATAGGAAGGAGACCTCATAGGCCTCCTTGCTTTGCCAGGTGTACATCTGAGCCTGGGGATGCAAGCCCTTGCCTTGTAATAATTGACAGAGAAGCTACTATGTGAATCTCCTGAGAGATCTGATGCCGCTCCTCGCTGGGCCCTGCTCCCCTTAATTCACCCTAGATCCCTTCATGCCTGGAAGGGACAGCAACGTGCTATCTGAAGGTCTGACTTTCTTGTCAGTCCTCAGGGTTTGTGAAGCTTTGCCAAAGCAGCCGAGAGAGCAGCACGTTCCCCACAGCCGTGCCAGGTCGGACGGCCGTGCTGATGGCTGTCGGGAAGCTGGCCCGATGGGGAACGTTGCACATAAAAGTGAAACCCGGGGAGTGAGGCTTTCCCCTGCCAGGTCGTATATTATCCACATAGCCGTCTCCTGGCCTCCTCAAGACAACGAGAGATGGACCTACAACTTTGGTTTCTCAAACTCTCCTCTTCTGGGTGATCACTGAATCGTGTTGACAGCTGGGGCTGGAAGCATGAGGGAGGATCTGGGATTTGGAGACTGGAGGGTCTGATTTGAAGGCTGGAGTGGTGGAGGGATGGGATGGAGCTGACGGTTACTGTGTTGAGTGCTTTGATGTGCTTTCTTGTGAATGAGAGATGAGAATCTCGTGATGAGAATCTCATGCATTCTCACAGCTGTGCACATAGTGTGACACTTTGTATTTGGAAATAGAGACCCAGAGAGGGAAGTGACTTGACCACATTCTCATAGTTTAGTAAAAGGCAAAACTGAAATTTAAAACCAACTTTGTGTAACTATAAGACAGTTATTATTTTTAATGGGAAGCTGGCTCTGTATGCTCAGCAGAGCCCTTGTTATCTATTCTGAGAGGCAATCCCAATTGCCTATCCATAGAAAGAAAGCAATTGCTCCTGCCTTTCTTTTTTTTTTTTTTTTAAAGATTTTATTATCTTATTTTTAGAGAGAGGGGAAGGGAGGAAGAACAGGAGGAAGAGAAATATTAACGTGAGAGAGAAACATGGGTCAGTTGTTTCTCACATGCCCCCAATGAGGGACCAGGCCCACAACCCAGGCAAGTGCCTTAACCAGGAATTGAACTGGTGACCTTTCACTTTGTGGGATGATGCCTGGCCCACCGAGGCACACCAGTCAGGGCTCTCCTGCCTTTCGTGGTGATGAGAAGATACAATAAAACTACATTTATGATAAGTGTTCAAAAAAGTGCTATCCATTCCTTATTTGCTTCTTTCACTCCCTCCATGCCTGCCTGCCTTCCTTCCTTTCCCTCCTTCCTCCTAACCTTTTCCCTACATTAGTGGAACTGAAAGGATGATGTGAGTTGCTCAGAAGCCTTCATTTATTCAACAAGCATCTACATAACGTTTGCTATATACCAGCTACACTTTGATATGTTGGGACAAAGCAGTGGACAAAACTCAAAAAAAGAAACCTCAAACCCAGTCGTCCTGGAGCTTATATTCTCATTGGATAGGGAGGAACACAACACATTACAGCAAGAAGTAAATTATTTAGTGTGCGAAAAGGCGGTAAGTACTATGGAGAGGAATAAAGCAGGAAAAAGGAGAGAGTACTGTGCAATTTTATGTTGGCTCCCCTGCCTCTCCTACCTCTCCCCCTTCCCATCATTGTCAGTGTGATTTATCTGGTGAGCACAAGACAATTTAGTGTCTGTAAACCCCCAGAGGGCCCCACGTTAATAAATTGTGATACTGCAAAAACAAACTGCAGATATTTCTACAGCACGTCAAAGGAGTAAGGGGTGTGGAAGGATGATTCATTTGGCTTCCACAGAAGCAAAGGCTTCCAAACACCAGCAACTATATGCTGCTTTCTGCATTGCCTTTGTGATTGGGACAGAGGTGTGGGTTGCCCAGGCATAGCAAAAGGTGAGGGAGAGGAGGAGGTATAAGAGACCTGGGGAGAACACCCTCTCTAAATTTCCCAAGAAATTACCTGTAGAAAAAGTGTTGGGACTCTAAAATGTACCCCCATCCGCTCTGCAAATCCTAAATGGGGAAGTGAAAGTTGTGGTTCCTTTGTGGCAAGATAACATAAAAATTACAAAATGTTCATCCAGAGAGAAAAAAAAACCCAACAAACCAGAAATATAAATCCTGGGAGAGGGTAAACAGGCATTAACCCTGTGCCACAGTCCAAAGAACCACACTAAAGCAGGAAAGCAGGAACTGGCAATTCAGGACCATGGACATGCTCCCACCCCACATCAAACAAAAGCAGGAGATGTAGACACTGAACTGCACAGAATCAGCATTTCCATGCCCAGCTGCAGCCGCTACTGTGCCTGTGACTTTGAAGACAGACGATGTCCATGCCCTGCCCGCATCCCCTTGGCCCTGACCTCCATACTCTGAAGGATGTTTACAGCAGCTGCAACCCTGTCTATGCGGGAAGCCCTTTGTCCTGGTCATGGATACACATTCTGCCTGCACACACAGCAAGTTCACGGTCCTGAGGTACTGGTGACCCTGTAAGTAGCTTTTAATCAGTGACGGAGTTGGTGGGTGCACATGCCAGTGTTCAGAGCTGCATTAACGGAGGAATATCCTACCCTGCTTCCTCAGAGCTCTGGTTGCCCAGAGTGGTGACTGGCTTGAGAAGAGACCCTTGAAGGGAGGTCACTTCCATGCCTCCATTTCTCATTCCCTTGAGTCTTCTAGGGGAACATGACACAGGACACTGGGTGAAGGCATTACTGAGTGGGGGGTTTCTTGTGGAGGGGAAGAGGGCTGATGTCAGAAACTTGCTTCCAAAAAGTTATGTGACCTTGACCTTTGTTTGTCCATCTTTTAAAGTCTAGAAAGGAAAACTTGCTCAACCTGTCTACAAATGTGCCAAAGGAAATTTCACTCTCCCATGAGTATTAAAATAATTATAAATACACTGTTAAAAGAGATGTACCTGTCTTTATTATTTTATTTATAAGATTATACAGAAGGCCAAATCTCTTTGGGATTACCTTTAAGATTAAAATTAACATAGAGCAGAATATGAGGAGGAAAGTGGCAGGAGACCTAAAGTCTATTTTTCTTTGTACCTCATACATAGTGTTGGCACTGCTCACATCCTAACAGCAGGGAATGAAATCTCTTCATTCATTTATTTCTAGAATATGGACTAGTGCCAAGCACATAGTAGTCGCACAATATCCATTTGTTAAGTGTACGAAGTATTATGAGTATATCTGTGACCTTGAACAAGTCAACTAACCTCTCTGGCCCTAAATCAAAGCTGTCTTTGAGTTCTTATCTAGCTCTAACAACATTTTAGAATGTGAAAGGCTATATATTGGCCACTGTATTGTTTTGAGAAAACAAAATTGCAGCTAGCAAGGACAAATAAACACTGAGGAGGCTGTTAGCCGAAGGCTAGTGCTGGTGAACTTGGGAAGAGATTGTTTTATTTTTCTTGGTAAGAAACAGAAGTCACAGTAGAAGAAGAGGAAGAAGGACAAAGAGCATAGTAGTGGTTTGAACCTCATGACATCCTAGACCCTGCTATCTCCAAAATACTAGGGTGATAAGAAAAAACATTCTTTTAGGAGTTGCATGGAAATTCCCCTTAGGAGGTGGTCCTGTTTGTGGGAAGATGCCTGATGAGACCCACAGGATCAAGCTGAAGCCTCTGGGCCCTGGCTATTTGCTTCTGAGAAAAACGGATGCATCTCTGCCAGAGAGAGGAGAGAGAATTTGGAGTTCCTAAAGGGAGGGAGGTTGTGGCAGGATTCTGAAGGGAAAAGTTAAGGGGTGAATCAAAGAGTTGAGGGTAGGCAAGATGGTTAATTGCTGAGCACTGTCGGATGTGGCCAGTCTCCCAGACCAATCAGCTCGGTCCCTATTTCAGAAGGTGCTCCATGGTGTTGGGTCTTTCGGAAACTAGTGAATAGACTAATCTGAGGTTAGAGAGGCAAAGCTGAGATAGAAAAAGCAAGAAGAGCCAGAATAGAAAGCAAGTCTTTTAAAAATGTCTTTGTTGGATGTGGGCATGCTTACTTTAGATACCCCACTCCAGAGTCAATTTCAAGTGCATCCAACACAGTTGAGTTAAGGTGATGTAAGTAATGTTGTAGTTTAGGCCATTCCATTAAACATTTATGATTTTCATGTGTTTTTTTTTTCAACTTGAGAGTATCTTTCCCCTTGTGCATTTTTGTAGGTTCTGTCTGTGCTTATAGTATTCATTTGATAAAGGACTTTGGCATAAGTGATTCTAACTAAGGCTATAAATTCTCAGGATATTTTGCATATATCTTGAAGAAGGCTTGGAATTTAACTGAAATTCAAGAAAAAAATCACCTGGAATGTAAGACACAAGTAAGCTTGTGGTACTACCTGTGTTGTATACCAGGTTCCCAGGGTCTGCATTTGACTGCATGTCATGAGACAAAGAGGCCAGGAGAGCAGCCCCCGCACAAGGCTTCACAAGGAGCCTCCCGGCGATGTGTGTTTACTCAGCACAGTCTCTCCCTCTGGGATTTTACATGCGCCATCTCTTTGCGTACACAACCTGGCTCTTCAGTGGGCACTCCTAGGTTTATTTTACAAGCGAGGGTATTGAGGTGCAGAGATGCAAAATTGCTGGCTCGGGTGGAAGCCAAGAGCGTTTATCCCGATACGACCGCTAACCTGCTCTGTGATTTTTGCACAGATTCTGTCCTTCTTCTCACTGGACCTCAGTTTCACCTTCTTCCCAGTAACTGGTTATTCCTGATCAGCTCTAAGAGCCCTTAGAGTCCTGACGTTGTAGGACACCTGGGTTAGCCTCTGACTCATTTCCAAACCGTGGCCTCTTCTTCACTGTGCCAGATGATGTCTTATACAAGTTCTAATACTCCTAGTACCTAGCCCAGAAGATGCTAGTAAACACTTTCTATCCGAGCCCACCCTTGTCTCCCCAGCTAGCTTTTCTTAAAGAGTAGCAGCTGGCTTTGGAGAAAGGTAAGACCCGGCCTCCAGGATGAATCCCACCGCTCATAATTTTGCCTTGGACAATTTTCTCCTCTGTGACAATGGAAATAATAAGAATAATACTTACCTCTTAGGCTTACTAAGGGCCCTAATCATATCCAGAGAACGAGTATATCAATCCAAATGTTACTCTTTTAATCTTCTTTTCCTCCCTCTCTCCCTCCTTACTTTCTTCCCCCACTTTCGTCCTGCAAAATTCACAAGATTTTGGAGGGGATTCCATTGCCATACTTACCTACACTCTAAGTTTTCCTTAGCTACCCGGCAGGGAAGTTTACGTGAATACAATTGGTAGAAAGAAATCAGGAGTGCAGATAAAACCCATTTAACCATTGGTGCCTAAGGCGCAGAAGGAGAGTCCGCAAGCCACCTCTGGGCTTCCCACATAGGACACAGTGTGAGCCCAGTCAAAGGGCCTTCCGTACCTTTCATCTGAGCTGGGTGACGACACTGGAAGGAACATTTGCTGCCAAAGGTGGTGCCATCGAGGCAGGAGAAGGAGGCAGCATAGACGTGATATTGGTCTGGGATGCCACAGTCCACAGGCTCACATGCCACCTGCTTGTTCCACTTGCCCTCGGTGCAAGTCACTGTGATGCTGGATCCCGTCTAGAAGGCAGTGGCGGGCACAGTGAGTGATGGCAGACTGCATCCCAAATAGGAGGAAACACCCTACTCCCACAGGCTACAGCTCAGAGTCTTGTCAGGGCACCAGGAGACCAATGCTTAGCATTTAACTTTAGCTCACATCTAATCCCAACAACTGTATGAATTAGGCATTTCTGTTTCCATTTTACAGGTGCAGAAACTGAGGCTCACAGTCATTAAGTGAATATCCTCAAGTTACACAGCTAAAAAGAGGATACGTGGAACTTGGCTATGCTCCTAATTGCTACCTAGATCTCCAGGTCATCATTTCCATTGTATCGATGAGAATCTTGAGACTTAAGGTGTCTGGGGCATGATGGCTGCTTTGACAAAGTAGTCTCTGGAACGTGCACAAGTTAGGACACTGTCTGTTAATCTTGTATCTTCCTCTGGCTCTAGAGGGGTTCCAGGGAAGCTGTTGTGGTATCTGGCAGACAGATGTTTTTCCTCTGGGCAAGTCCCTTTCCTTATTTCAGTTTTCTCACTGCTATTGAATCCAAGGATTGCTCTAGGAGCCGCTCCCTCATCTAAAATTTGATGGTTCAGTAGTTGAAACAGGTAGATGTGGAGAAGAGACAGGCTGGGAAAAGTCAGAGGTGGACCCTGATTTGAACCAAACTAGAAGACTGGAAGGGTGAGGCCATGCCACAGAGCCAAGGGACGGACTGTCATCTGAAGGCCTGGGGGCTTCCACTCAAGGAGGAAGCCACCAAATCCCAGGGGATTAGGGATACCAAACATTGATCTGGGATTTTAAAAGCAAAGGACACTTTTCCCGCGTAAGCACACATCAAAGAGAGTAGGGGTCCCTTACTGCCAAAACAACCTAATTGCTTCCACAGGAGTTCAAACTGGCCGTGTCTGACACATGGAAGTAGGTGTCTAAGATAAGCAATCTGGAGCTCCCAGGGTTATACAAATAGGTGTTCCCAGCAACAAGGAACATGTCCTGTGTTATATGGCATGAAGGGGCAGTCTGTCAGCGGGACCCTGGAAAAGGCTACATCCAGTGACAGAGGTCTGCATCCTCAAATCCAGGCTTCTCTGCCACCATGCCCCACTCTCCACGCCTGCCTGAGCCCTTCGGCAATGTCTGGCTGAAGCAACATTTCACCATAGCTCAAATCCACTCCCCACCACTCCCCTCATGCAAGACATGTAGCTCTTCCTTGACCTCTTCTGATGGCTTCCTGAGGGCTCTCCCTGTGCCCAGTCCTACTGCCAGGCTCCAAGCCATATCCAAGTGGGCAGCCAGAAGGACCTTTGTCAACCATGTTCAGACCACATCATTTCCTTCAATAGCTCCCTCTTGACCTAAAGATAACCCCCAAACTTCCTGACCAAGCTAACAGGGCCTTATACCATTGGACCCTGCTTGTCCCTCCGGCCACATTGCCTAGAAAGGCTCTGAAAAAACCAGAATCTGTCTGTGTCATCCTCTTTCTCCCCAGTGGGCTTCCACATACCATTCCTGCCAGGGCCCAGAACACACACTTCTTCCCTCTCCCCAACATGCACCCCTTTGCCTGTCTATCTAATTCTTGGTTTCCATGACACTTCTTCTGGGTCGCTTTCCTTGAACCCTCCTATGTTTCCAACATCTGGTCACAACTCATTGTGACTCACTGTCTGCCCCCAGTCATGTCACTAAGTGCCTTGAGAGGAGGAACTAGATTTATCTTAATGACATTTTCCCCCCTCTAGCATCTAGTTTAGTCTCTGGTTCCCAGTGAACAGATGTTTTATGATGAGTGAATAAATGAATGAATGAACACCTCATAGACAGAGGGCTCACCTCTTCCTAAAGCAGCTCATTCAATTGCAGTGGAGTTCTGACTGTAAAGGTTTCATTCAAAATGCTCAGCCACTGGTCCTCCAGAGACTCTGATATATGTAGTGTGGAACACTACTGTGTAAGGAACGATTATCGTACATGTTCTAAATCGATGATTGACTCATTCAATCACCACGTAGCTGTGGCGTCTCTGCTATGTGGTAGCACCATTTTAAATGGTGGAGATCCAGCAGAGAATGTGTTTAGCGCCCAGTCAGCCTTTCTGGGCTGGACAGGGGCCGTGAGCCCAGAACTTGCACACACCTGGCTCTTGATCACCTCGTCGTCCCGCTGTATCTGGAGCACATAGCCCGTTTGGCAGCTCACAGTGCACTGGGCACCATGGTAGTGGTCACTGCTGGAGCAGTTGAGGAAGGCATTCTCCACAGCCAGCTCTGGACAGTCGGTGGCCTCACATGCAAAGTGCACACAGCTGAGGAGAGAAGAAACAAGAGGGTAAGAGGGAGTTTCCCTGCAGGGCCTCTGCACTCCGGCTAGAAGACAAAGGATAATAGTCTCCCTCTCCAAAATTTCAGGAGGCTGAGACTGAGGAGAGGAAGTGGAGACTGAGGGAAGGAAGGGGAGCTGGCTGGGGTAAGGAAGACTCTGGAGGCAGTGATCAAAGTTTATTGTTAAGAGCACAAATCATGAAAACAAACAAAGCAGGATTCAAATCCCTGGAAGCTTTAAAAGTTAGTATGCTTCAAACTGTGAAGAGCCTCAGTTTTTCCAGCTGTGAAATGGGGATCATTATGATAATCGTAAGTATTCACTGTGTTTCTTCTCTGCCACACACAGAGTTGAATAAAAGCCTCTTTATGTTTTATGATAGTACTGACTTCCGAGAGGTGCTGCGAAAATTAAATTGGATGGTTCAGGAAAAGCACAGCAGAATTCCTGGCACAGAAAAGCACTCACTAAATGGTAGCTAATGCTATAAATAAATCTGTGCTCTATTACCTAGAAACTGCATAACTCTGGGCAAGGTACATCACCTCTGTGAGCTTCACTATATTTTCAAATTCAGCCAACACACAGGGCCACGTGACTCAACTGAGGTATTGAATGGAGCAGTCTTTTATAAACTGTAAAGTAATTTATGAATTGTTAGGAAAGCTGTACAGAGATCATGCTTTGCGTCTTGCTGCAGCTGCTGTTCCTATCTTCCTGCCAATTCAAATTCTATCTAGGCTTCAAGTCCCCGGTACATGCACATTTCTACAGGACACTTTCCCTGTGTCCCCAGGTGAACCTCCTTAAGGTCACTCTGCCCTCTTTTCTCTAACGCTATCACGTCTTGCTTTGTGCACTGAAAGCACAGGTCCTGGGTGCCCAGCAGAGCCGGAATGCCTGCCGATCCTCAGAATGCAAAGGGAAACGACGTGGCATCCCTGTACCTGGTGACCTTTCCCCTTATATTATAGTTACACCGACACTCAGTTAACACTGATGACTATTCACTGATTATATACAAGAACTCATGCCATCCTCACAACAACCCTATGAACTAAGTGTTATTCATTTTACAGTTGGAAAAATCGGGGACCAGTGAGATTAAATTATGTAAGTTCCCATCCAAATGTGTGGCCCTAAAGTCCTTGTGGTTAACCTCTCCCCACACCTGGACTAGAACATCCCTGAGGGTAGAGACAGGGCCCATTCACCTTGGTGCCATTCACAGTGGCAATAAAAATGCCTCGCATGTTGTGGACGTTTCCTACCCAGCAAGACATGATGGTGGTGGTGTCTTGCAATAGCTCCTAAGCATTTCATAGAGGTTGACATGTTGGCTCCTAACCCCCAAAGCTTCTAGGGGGCATTTTTCTCTCACTATTTATTACCTCCCTGACTGGCTGCCCCAAGGCCTGGTGTACACTAGGCACAGAGAGCTGATTTGTACCCACAACCTCAAGGCTTTCATTTTCCTGTTTTTATCTAGGAGACAGGGAGCAATTGGTGGTCAAACCAGCTTAGGAAGAAATTGCCCATTGTTTTTCCTTTTTGCCCGTTTCAGGATACACTCCTGAGGGTTCTATCGAAACACAGTTACTCACCACCCCACACCATTGGCCGCTCAGAAGTACAGTGAGAAATAAAGTGGGGTGAGGGAGGGGGAGAAGCTAAAGTCTCCAAGACACATCACAAACAAATTCACCTTTGTGTTCCAATTCACATTTTAAAAGACCTGAGAAAGGGCAAGCGTTTGATTCAGGATTCAGACCGCACGCTGATGGGGCTGTGCACTCCCCACAGAACCCCCTCCTGGATGCAGGGCTAGCGGATTCCCAGCACTTGCTGAGATACCTGATTCTCCGCCCGCCCTCCTGCTCCTGACAGCCTCAGAGCTGCACCATGTGGAGGCCTCGAAGAGACTGTAACTGGGCAGCCAACACAAGGGCTTTGACACCAAACAATGCATCTGTTCACGTTGTGTAGGTGCTGGGGGAAAGAGTCACTTGGTTCCAATTTAAATAGATTTACTCTGTGAGCTACCAGCTTCCAAGCCGGTCTTCTGACCTACGCCTTCCAGACTGTCCATTCCCTCTCTGCACTCCCAGGACATCCCTGGGCTCACACCTAATGATGACCCAGGGGACTCTGGGAGCCCTGTCAAAAGACAAGCGATCTGGGCTTCCCTGGGCTGTGGAGCCAGTTAGGAAAAAGCGGCATTCTCTCCAATTCTGCGCACATTAATGTCCTTCTTTGCAGGAAAAGGATAAAGTGGAAAACTCGATTTTCTAGAATGGAAAGGGCATGGGGCTTAGCAATTGGACAAATCTGGGCTCCAGCCCCAGTTCTACCACTTATCAATTGTTTGACCTTGGGAAGTTAGTTATGTAACACCCTGAGCCTCCGTTTCCTCATCTGTCACATGGAGGTAATAAAACGATTTATCTTGCAGGATTGTCAACCGGGTAAAAAGTTCGCCACTTGCCCATGTAGTCAACAGATCTTGCCTGGGGGCCTGCTGCATACAAGACCCTGTTCCAACATGGAAGACACAGCAGTGGAAGGGATAGGTCAGATTCCTGTCACCTTTGTATTTGAGGAAGGACATGTGTCAAAGAGAAGTAATGCATAAGCCTGTTTTAGACAGGGCCCTAAAACAAAGTAAAATTATACAGGGTGACTGCTGGCGGGGCAGGGCACAGGGCAGGACACTTGTATAAAGGGGTTAAGGGAAGCCCCCATGAGGAGGGAACCTCTGAACTAAGACCTGGACGAAGTGAAGGGATCAGCCACACAAGGGTCTGGGACACAGGGAATCCCGGGCAGAGGACAGAGCATGCGCAAAGGTCCAGGACAGGATGGAGCTCAGCATGTTGGTAGAATAGAAAGACCAATGCATGAAAAATGCCTTGGAAACCGAAGTTCCATGACAAAGTGGTCTCTCCACGCTAGGCCTTTCTGCTGTAGAAGGAAAATATTCCCTGTGGTACCTGACCACAAAGGCTCCATGGCCACATGAGTAAAGCAGCATCGCCTTCATGCGACAGGATGATGTCTTCCTTACTGCAGGATGCCTCAGAACCTTGAATGTCCTAAACCACATTGTGGGTTTCCAGAAGAGGCTAAGGTATGCATGATTTTCAAAACTCTGATAACCTTTTTTCATGGGACATTTCTTAGCACTAGTGTCTTCCAGAACACATTTTGGTGCGGGGGGCGGGGGGTGCGGTGAGGTGTCCCTGCTCTTCAGCACATCTGTCTGCACCTGGTTTGCAGGCTTGAAAACAGGAAGAGAAGGGGAAGAGAGGTAACAGTGTTGGGCACTGGCCCCTGTGTTTCATCCACATCATCCTGTTTGTATTCTCATGGTAACTGCTAGAGGTAGGACCATTATTCCCATCTTCAAGAAGAGAAGACTGGAAATAAGTGAGTTTAAATTGCTTGTCCAAAGGTACTGTGTCTTTATAGAATTCGTGTGGATCTGCCTGCCTGTCCCCAAAGTCCCTGTTCCTGCCTTTGCTTTCCTGTTGCTTGAAAGGGTTATGTGAACACACTGTCTAAAAATGATAAACATTACCCCAACTTCCCCTCCCAAATAACTCCCTGACACAGCCCTGTCATTTCTGAAACACAAAAACAAAAATTAAAACAAGGAAAACAAAACAAAAGCAAAGCCTCTGGCTTCAAAAAAAAAATGGGGGAAGAATTTAATACCAGTGATGGATAGTCAATAAAAATAATTTTTAAAGGAAACATAAAGCTACTTCTCAGGAGGAAGGAATGTGGCTGATCAGAGGGATGAGGGAAGGGACACAGGGAACTTATTGATGAAATTCTCACATCTGAGCAAAGGTAGAGAACTCCCTCCCCCCTTCCCCAGATGCAGAGATGGGCAGATACTAACGAATTCTCTTTTCTTACCTACATTTTTACTTATTTAGTTATAGACTCACGTTCCATATAGAGGTCAAACCTTAGGTGATCTGACAGCCAAGTCCCCAACTGCTACCCCCACCACCACTTGACATGGCCCCAATCACGTATAACCAAGGAGGCCTGGGTCCTGCTAAAACCAGGACAGAGAAGGCCAGCGGTGAAGGGGCAGGCTAGGGCTTCTCTCCTGGCTGTGTGACCTTGACTCATGGCTTAACTCCTGTGCCCTGCCACTTAGCTGCAATTATGCCATGGGGAAGTGGAGATAATGACAGGCAGGTTGATTCTAAATCGTTCTGGGTGATCAGATGGGGACAGAGAAACAAAAACAAAAACAAAAGCACAAACAAAAGCACAACCCCAGCAAGCTCAACACTGGAAGGAGTGATAGGGAAACGCTCTTGGTAGCAGCGCTGCGGGATCACCTGGCAAGTGAGACCCACAAAGAGTTACCACGACAGGGCTCTGTTTTTTGCCCAGAAATGAGATGAACAAGGGAGTGATCCTAGAAGGCTCTTCTGCCCTGGGATTCTGGAAGCCAGAGATGTGGTAGGTCAGAGGAGAGATTCTGCAGACAATGTAAAGGGCAAGCTGAGCTGAGAGTGCCTGTGGGCGGGTCCATGCCCAGCCAAAGGAGCAGTTTACTACAGTCCCAGGCTGCTGGCTGGGACTGAGGGCCTGTGGCCTAGGCTGGCTATGGGACAGCAGTGCTGAAACCTCTGGTGAAGAGGAAAGAGCTTTGCCCTAGAAGTCCGGAAAACTGGACTGAAATGCCAGTTCTGCCCCTAACTAACTGGTTGGGTGACTTTGGGGAACTCAATTCTCTTGCCTGGACCTTAGGTTTCCTATCCCAAAACGGGATAGTAGTACCAGAGAATCTCTTGGAGTCCTCCAGCTTTCAGGGATCATGGTTTTATGTGACAAAACAACAGAGGTATATCATTTCAGAGCCCTTTGGAATGGGGAAAAATAGACTTGGCAATCCCAAGGACTGACAAGGATATGGAAGAGCAGGACCACTGATGGGGGCGGGAGTTGGACAGCATTTTGGAGAAGGGTCAGGTATGATCCAGCACAGCTGGAGATACGCATATGTTAGGCACCATACTTCCATTTGCAGGGATAATCCCCCAGACCAGTAACCCCTGGCAGATGTGCTGAGAGGTGCTGATCCCTTGGTAGGTTGGAGAAGCTGGGCGAGTGCGTGGATAGAAATCTGAGGCCTGTGGTTTCTGGCCATGAGCCACTTCATTCTGGGCTCCAAATCCTATATATGAACTCTTATATCCATTCATGTAGAAGGCCACTCCACACATGGGCTCCTCTCAGGGCAGAGACTACAGGAACTCCTGGCCCCAGCCTGTGTGTACCCACAGCTCTGCTCCAACCGCAAAGTCCACCCTGGCTGGAAGGAGTTAATCTGACCACAGGAAGAATTTCTTTCCTCTTCGAGCTGGCCTTCTAAAAGTTAGTTCCCTCTCAAAACTGCTTCTCCCTGGATGGGCTGGCACAGAGAGGGTGGAAAGAGTTTGAAGTAGAGGAAGAAAGAATGCAAAAAATAAAAGGGGCAGGGGAAGGGAAGGGAAGGAAGGGAGGGAGCAAGGAAGGAAGGGAGATAAGTTATTTGTCTAAGCACATGGCCTACTGAATTTTATTATAAATTGCTCAATCTCTGCTTACAACCCTAAGGATAGATAGAGGTGGTGGTGGTGGTGGTGGTGGTGGTGGTGGTGGTGGTGGTGTGTGTGTGTATAGGAAATAGACACAGTAGAATCTCCATTCACGACTGTTGCATTTCTCATCGAAAAAGCCTCTTACCCCCTCCACCACCATCACTACGCACATCTACCCCCATCTTTCTCCCTTCCCCTAACTCTATGTGGAGCTGGGGTTTGGCCAGAATTCCACAACTAGACCTCTTATTTGAAACCTGATCCTGTTTCCTCGGTCCTCTGAATTTGCTCCCAGGACTGCATGGGGACTGGAGACCCTTGAATCTAGGTCAGAACACATCACCTGCATTGATCTGCAGTAGTGATGTTTGTCCTGCAGTGGCCCACTGGGTACCACACTGCTCAGGGGAAGAGAAAGAAAAGGAGGAGGGAAAAAGCGGTGAGAGAGGAGACAGGGGAGGGAGAGAGAGAGGAGGGGGAGAAAGAAGGGAAAGCAAGAAAGAATAGATGGGGAGGGAGGAGAGGAAGGGGTGTGGGTGGGAGGGGATGGGGAGGGGAGAAACAGGGCCTTTGACTACCTGGAAAACAGCTGGAAATAAAGTAGGATGTTTCTACTACAAACTGAATTCTATAAAAAGTGATGCTATTTACCTCCGTGGTTTGAGAATGAAGGAAAACATCCCATGGCTTTCTACAGTTGTTGCTTATTTTCTTTTCTCTCCTCCTCGTTTGTTTGTTTTCATGCATTTGCACATTTGCACAGTCCTGCTATTTGGGTAAATGTCTCTTCGGCTCCCCAGGAGCAGCTGCTGTCCACCCCCACCCCTGGCACTTGGTGGGGTGGCAGGTCCTCTATCCCCTCAGCCTCAGCTCTGGGGCCTCAGCCTGTCCCAGCTCAGTCCAAGCTAAGGGCCAAGCCTGCAGAGGCCCTCAGGGTTGCGCCTTTAGCACTTGACTGTTTCCCTGACTAAACGCTCATCAGTGAGCAGCTGTGAAAAGCCCTTTTCTCTCCTGGAGAAATGTTTCTGGCTCTGGTGCACAGAGAGTGGCTTTTAGGGGCTGACAAAACAGGATTTTGTCTCTGACTGCCTGGACGGCCTTGACTTACTCATTCTGTCCATATCTTCCAGGACAGATGCGATAATGCAGTAAGACAATAAAATAATAAATGTCAGTCCCATCCTCTTCCCTCTCACCCCTCCTAGTTCGCAGGAATCACACAGGCTGTTAGAATTGGAAAGAACCACAGAAAACATCCAATCCATTACCAGAGAAGGAGTCCCTGATTCAGTCACATAACCCATCAGAGACAGGACAACGCTTTGCCCTGGTTCAATGTTCTTCCACAAGTCGACTGATGTGTTTCTGAGGTTAAACACTTCTTACTGTTTACTTCAGGCCCAGGAACTGTTCATTAGGAATTCAAAGAAGTCAGTGCCGGCCCCAGTCAGCTTGTGGATGGCGCGGGTGTCTGGGTAAGGGTGGAAAGCACTGTGGAAAGGCTGATGGATTTGCATTTTCCATCCACATTGTTTCTCTGGGTTCTGAGAATTAACTTATTTTTATAAGTCAGGAGAGCAGGGGTGAAAAAGCTCTTTTAGGGTGAAATATAACAATGAGTGATATTTAAGGAGCTCTTTGGCCTCCAAGTGATTGCAACAGACTCTGCACAACAGACGCTAGAGACAGTGGGTGCAAAGCAATGTGGGTTTTGCAACCACCTTTTGTGTGCTCTGTGGCAGCAGGGGCGTGGGAAAGGTTGATGCCCCACCCCCACCCTTTCCTCTCCTTGCTCCCAGGTAGACAGGGCAGGGCTGGATCGCCTTTTGGAGGGGCTCACTCTGGGGGTGCCCTCTGAGATCCCAACTCCTCCTTTCTCCCTATGGGTCTCATTAAACAAACATGAGAGATGCTGTGTGGCTCTGGACCAGTCTCCCCCTTTTGAAGCCCTGGAATTGAAGAGGGTACAGAAGTTTGGACACTTTTAAATACTAGATAATCTCTGAAGCTTCTTCCAGCTCTCACTCAGAGAGCTCTGTGCAGAATTCTGTGCTGAAAATCACCACCATCTCATGGAGATAAATGTCCTCTATTAATGCATTATCTTCACATGCTGCCTCACAGTTTCCAAGAACACCTTTACCTGCAGCGCACCCTTTAACCCTCACGACCACCCTATCGTATAGACAGGATCATCTGTTTCTCCCAAATAGAAAACTGCGACTTAGAAAAGGGAAGCGGCATATTCACGGACACAGTCAAGAAGGGGTAGGTTTAGAGCCAGGAAGAGGATCACCAAAGCTCCTGTTCTGTCCCGGGAACACCTTCCTCTCCTAGCCCTAAACTAGGTTCATTAACAGATATCCTGTCAAGAGTGCTAAGGAACTGAAGTTGTGCAGCTAAAAGGCAGGCTCCTAGACCACAGTGGGGATCTCTGGAGCTGGCCTTGGAGGACACATAGAGACTTCACCTGTCACTGAAACACACAGTGAACTGGGACGAGACAAACCACAGCCTCCCCTCCCACACCCCGTCACCATTTCAGAGGGTTATGCTTCCTGTCTATGCCACTTAGGAAGCAGAATATTCTAGCACTTCAGAGCTAAAAGCGTGCTAACCCATCTATCCTCTCTTGTTCAAATGAGGATGTTGAGGCCCAGAGAGAAAAAGTGATGTCTCCAGGGTCCCCCTGCAGGCCACTGCCAGCTCTGGGACTGCAAGCCAGGTGAGGAAAGTTCTCTTTCCGCCACCCATCCCTGCTGCCCTTCCTCACCCCTGGAATTCAGGCCCAAAGGCAGGGCCGACCAGCGCCTAGAGGATGGAGAAAGGTGACACACACAGATTTCTACAGCAATACACATGGCAACCTCATTCCAGAGTTCCTCCATCTCCGCTTGGCCACAAAATGGCCCAGGGAAAGCAGACCCAGGGTGCCTTACCTCTGTTCCACAGAGCTGTAGGTCTCCCCTCTCTGGCAGCTGCTCAGGGTGACGGGGTCAAAGCTGTCGAAGGAGCGGAGGGCCACCCCCGAGATGGCGACCAGGGGTGAACTGAAGCTCACACGTACCGCCTGGCTGTGGTAGAAGGGCTGGCTGAGGTCATGGACCACAGGGATAATCAGGGGATTGTTCCTGCAGCTCAGGACATGGAGGCCTGTCAGGGGAGACAGAGGGCCGGGGGGCCAGGCTCATTACTCAAGGCCAGTCACACCCTCCCCCACGGGCCCTTCCCGAAGCCCCCAGACCCTTTCATGTCACTGCACAAAAGCACCATTGGGTGGCCAGTGGGGATTTTGAGTTTGATTGAAAGTTTCTTTGTCTGCCTTTTTTTCTTGGTTCCAAATCTTTCCAACCCCTTGTCTCCCTGCCCCCTAAGCTTTCCCTTCACCTAGCGCCCAGGGCCCCTTTCCTCCCCCAAAGGGCCACCCCTCAGCCAAGCCTCACTGGCCCTCTCCTCCCGCCCACACTGCATTAGGGCTTGACGGTCTCAGTTGCCAGCTTTCAGGCTGCCTTCCCAGAAATAATTCACAGCACCAGGCCATTCTGGGAGGGGGAGGGGCGTTATTCTCATTTTTAATCTAGGAACTTGGGAGCAGCCCTATTGTTAGGTAAGGGCCTCTGTAGTCATTCTGTAGACCGGAGACTAGAATCCTGAGCAGGAAGTGGTCTTCCAGGGGGACACCAATCAGCCAAGTCCAAGTAGAATCCAAGCTTGCCTCACTCATAATCCCTCAGTTCTTTCTAGAATGGGGAGCCGACCTCCAGCCTTCAGGATGGAAGGGAGAAGGGCAAGGAGAAACAGTACATCCAGAAGGAGAGAGAAGGAAGAGATGGGTGAGGATGAAGTGGGTGAACCGAAGCTGGCTTTGGTGTTGGTGAAACTCTATTCAATTCCTGCTTTAGCCACTTCCTTCTTACGTGACTCCCTAACACTCAGTTTCTCTATCTACGAAACGGGGTACTCCTAACCACATCCAGGCAGGCCTGCTGGGCTGGGACGTGAGGCTCCCACTCCAACAGCCCCTGTCTGTGGTCTGCTCTCAGAGCCTCAAAGCTTCCACAGGGGATGTCAGGATGCTGAGGACAGAAGATGAGGAGCCAGTGGTGAGGGACAAGGACATGTGGAAGTCTCAGGCATGAAGTAGCAGGGTCTAAAGAGCTTCCCTGGAACCAGACTTTCCCCACTGCGCCGAGAAACCTCTGCTCAGAGCCTGGCTGTGGTGTGCTCTGCCAGGACAGCTATGAAAATATTTGCTTCCCACTTAGGGAAATTTACCAGGAATCCAGATAAGTCCAGAGGGGTTTTCTTTCTCTTCCTTATTAGTATGTTCCCCCGTGCCTTTAAAGCTAACTAAATAAGTAAACATAAAAACAAAACACAAAAGCCCTCACTGCTCCCTTGGCTTCTGCTTGACCCCAGAATGACCCCTCACCGGCTTGCTTCCTAGGGGTCTTTGAAATGAGCTCCCTGTGGAACTGTGTGGGCACAGCTTTGAAGCCAGGACTTTGGGACTGGCCTGGAATTCCAAAGCCCTGGAATGGCTCTACTGGAAATGTGGGAGTGGTAACAGCACTTCCCCAGTGCCAGGTCTTGTGCTAGGCACGGATCTCAATAGTCTCAAGGCATATCTTATTTAACAAGTTGCTCTGAGTGTAAAATGGCACCATTGTCTCTGATGAGCATAAGAGGGAAGGCAGAACTCAACGAGGAACCGAGACATGGAGCAAATTGCTCACATTCTCCAGGTGAGGGAGTGGTGGGACAGGATTCAAACCTTGGCTATCAGCTCTGGATTTGGGGCTCCTTCCTCTGTCCCACAGCTCCTGTGGGTATGCAGAGGCAGGGTGGCACAAGTGACAGCTCCAGCCTTTGTTCTGGGGCAACTGACA
This sequence comes from Macrotus californicus, assembly GCA_007922815.1. Lineage (NCBI taxonomy): Eukaryota > Metazoa > Chordata > Mammalia > Chiroptera > Phyllostomidae > Macrotus > Macrotus californicus. The sequence continues at coordinate 63,589 of VMDR010001406.1, read as the reverse complement.
TCTCACTTGTCTTCCTACTCCTGAACTGGTGGAAAATTCTGGAGCTCATGCTGGGCCCACGGCCAGCACCCTGGGGGCATTCACAGGCACCTCTGGCTATGGGGTGAGGAGCTAGCTACTACAGTGCGACCTGGGGTCTCTTTAGGTCTCAGGTGCTGATATGTATGTACGGTGGGAAGCAGCCTTTGCTCAGCCTCCCTTCCAGCATCTCTGGAGGATCAAATGGGATGCTGAGGTTAAAGGTGCCTGGCAGAAGGGAGTGAGTGAAGGAAGGACTTTCACATGGACCACTCATTTCTGTACCTGTCAGATTCAGGCCCCTCTAGCTATACAAACACAAGCTGATTTGAAGGCGATCAGAATGCCAGATAGGGAACAAGGAAGAGGAAAGGGAAAAGGAAGGGTTCATTCTCAGCTGACCCTCACAACCACGCATGGGCAAATGCGAAACCAGGAGCCAAGAGCAAGTCAGGCCCGAGGGGACATGCTCACCTAGATCGTGGCTTTGATCTTTGGTATCAAACAGTTGAACGCTGATGGTTTCCTGCCTTTGGTCCCCATAATAGGTCCCATCAGTCACCAGGTGGACAATGACAGCTGCAGCAACCATTGGCTGAGAAAAGTATGCCTGAAACGCACATGACATAAGAGGGTCACTCATGCCCTCTGTCCCGTGGCAGGGAAGCAGCCACAGGGCAGGGGTTTCGAGGAGAGTTCTATTTCAGGACTGGATTACTCATCATGGCTCCATGATGGGAACAGGGGGGCAGAGAAGCCTCACAGGGAAGAGCACAGGCTCTGAGATCAGAAACTCTGTTCCAGTCTGGGCTCTGCTCCTTCTGAGATGCTTCTGTGGATGTTCAGGGTTGCTGTGCCACCCTGGGCCTATGTTTCCTCATCTCTAAGTGGGAGGTTAAGTAAAGAGCTGTATCTTAGGGTGACTGGTATGCCCAGTAAGACAGTGGGAGTAAAGGGTCTGGCACATGCTAAAACCACAAACAAGGGTACTGTTATCATTTTCCACTTCTTCATGCCTACCGCTGTACTAGGCACCAAGGAGCCAAAGTTAAATAAGTCGTAATAAAACATGGCCCTTGCATTACTGCAGACTATGAAGTTCGACGTAGGTCAGTGGCATGCAAATCAAAAGTCAGTACAATCCACAGTCCTTAGGAAGATGGGCTCATAGACCGCTATGTAATACCATGTAACAGGTGTCATCCAACAGATGACCAAACATGTGCAGGACTAGAAGGGAGAAAACAGTCGTTTTTTTCTAGGGGCATCACTGAAGACTTCAGGGAAGAGAAGACAAATGTAGAAGGTCTTGAACAATGAATAGGAGGTTTCAGGCAGAGACAGGTATCCAAACTCTGCCCAAACAAGAATGACTAGGAGTATTTCACAAGCAAATAAGGGATTCCATTTCAGGAGGCAACTCCACCATTAAATGTTTTGTTTCCTGTCCTTACAATGAGCACCCTAAGTGGGTAGACAAACCGTCTTGAGAAAAGGTCATGGGAGGCAGTGCTTCCTGGGGGCGAATGTAGATTCTGAGTCTCTCAAAGCTTTGGCTTACCCGGAGCCAGAAAGTGGTCTGAGTCAGCTGGGAGTATGGGTAGCTGATGGTGCAAGGATACCAGGCATGCTGGGAAATGCCCTCACTGAGATCGATCACCTTGGTTCGACACACCTGGGGAAAGATAAAGAAAAACAAGTGTTGTGGAGGGTCTCAGACGTTGAATTGAATTAAATTTGATAAATCTTTGCTATCTAAATATTTTGTCCTTGGCACTGCAGGAATAAACAGGGGATGAAGAGACAAGAGTCTATTACAGGAGCCCATATTCTCATGTAGAAGAGGAAATCCTCAATGCTGTCAAGGAAAGAAGAGATAACATATTTTGGTGGTAGAGCTGACACAGTCCTCTCTTATGGGGACAGATCCTAGAGAAGTTGATATTTGAGTTGGGTTTGGAAGAATAGGGTCGAGATAAGGGAAGGGCATTGCAGGCAGAGGGAACAGAAGCAGAGGCTCAGAGGAAAGCAGAAACTCAGAAGGGTTAAGTTGTGATAGGCTGCCTGGTATTATTAGACCTTGGGGAAAGTGGCAGAAAAGGCAGGCGGAAGAGTTAGACCTCACAGATTCTTGAATACCAAGTAGATCACTTTAGAATAAGTCTGTAAATTGTTTTCAGGGCTGTATGAATGACAGCAAGACTATGATGGGATGAGCACTGGCTTCCCCCAAAGAAAATCAGCTCCACCACTTCCTATAAATACATGTAAACATATACAAACATATACACACATATTCATCCTCAATGATATTCTCAGTGGTGTTAAAAGAAATACAAAGCATACATAGACAAGTAGAATTCTTCAAACTTAGGGGGTTTGTGTGTATCCAAATGTCCTTTCATTCAGGGGTTCATTCATTCATTCAAATAATATTTATTGAGTAACTGCTGTTTGCCAAGCACTGTGAGATAAGACGGCAGACAGGACAGATGGTGAGGAGCTTAGAGTGACAACATGTGCAGATTTTCATCAAGCACTCACATGTGCATGCATGACTGTAAGTGTGGAACAGAAAAGGGCTCTGATGGAAAAGGATAGGAAGAGCTGAGTTGTTCTTGTAATTGGTCAGAATGTTAGCGGGAGGTCATCCTGCATTAGTGCTTTTCCTCTGAGCTCTAATGTGGCTCCTCTCTCAAAACCTCCCTGTGAATTTGGGCCTGTCCTTCCACATCTACAGGTCTCAGTCCACTCATCTAAAGAGAGGCTGACCTAGAGAGGATCAAGATACTCAAGGGTCAAGAATAGCCATTCCATCAATATCTACAGTAGCCAAAGATTGGAAATAGTTTATATGTTCACCTTATAGGTTAGGGAAGAAATGCATAAAATACGACATATTCACATGAAGGGATCCTATAAGTAAAAGAATATTACTTATTATTTATGAGCACTGAATGAGATTCATATACAGGGATGATATGAACAATATTTAACACCTGTTCAGCATGGGTCCTGGCCAAACAAAGTGGAAGCCCTGTATGTGAGTTCATAGACATCAACATGGCGAGATTGCAAAAGTAACACTGAGGGACCTTACAAAGGCCAAGACCTAACTGGATAGGCACGTTTTGGTGTCATTTATTTATTTATTTTTACATCACACAGAGCAAGACTATACCCAGGGATTCGTACAGATTAAGAGTAGAAGAATTGAAAATGGAGTGGAAAAGTTATACATCAAATTCACTAACCGAAGTCATGATAAAATACTTGAATGCATTGTCATTTACAACTGGAAGCATCAATGCTTCTTAAAGCAATAACCTTTGGTTTTAGAGTACTTTTTTTCTACAGAAAAGTTGCAAAGATAATACTGGGAGTTCCCTATGCCCTTCATCTAGTTTCCCTTAATGTTAACATTTGCATCAATTTATTCTTGAGACCTCAAATAAAGGAAGAAAGTTGCTTCTACCAACTCTGGGGAATCACACATCGTCACCCAAGAGTTCTGCACTGGTGAGCTGGCTTTGGAAGAAGGTCTGGTTCTGGTCCAAGCTCTCTCAAAACTTGATGTGCAATTATGGACTAGCTATCTCACCCATCTGGACCTTGGGTTCATTTTTCACATTTGAATGTTGGATTGTATCATAGGTTTTCAAGGTATCACTTGTGAATTCCTAGGCTTCCTTGGAGGTATCAGCCTGGAGGTCAGGATGGGGGAAAATCTGCTTAGCTTCTTGTCCACTGTTTCAACCAGAGCATCATTTCAGCATCGTCTGTTTTAGATATTGAGCTGCCTTGTAAATTTAATTTAAGAAAAGGGCTTCACTGCTTTAAAAACATTGAAAAGCATTGAAATATGTTCATTGCTAAAGTTTCTCTCCACCTCCCCGAGGTATCATTGGGTCCCAGAAATACAGTATTGGTTTCCTGAACGCCACAGGTAACTTCTTAAGGAGAGTAAAGGTCCCAAGAACCAACCATCTCATTGGCCAGGAATTAGGTGATGGCTTCAGTTATGCAGATCTCTAGAAGGCTAATGCCCAGGAGACTACGGGTAAAACACAGTCACATTGTGGGCTGGAAGACGTTTTCAAGTTTATTTACTTTTCTCAAAAACAACTGGGACCGAGCTTCGGCAGATCTGCCAGTGGATTGTGTTACATTTTACAACAGTGCAAGACTTTGCATAAACTATCTGTGGCATTTGAAATCCAGGCCAGCAATTCGACATGTATCCTTGTGGAATTCTTTCCCCTGGTGTTCTTAGCTGCCTGTCTCCCAGCAGAGCGTGGTGGGGCACATCTCTGCAGGGCTGGAGTGGGCTGGGGGGGCTCATCTCCGCATCTAAAGCATTCGTGGTCAGAGAAGTCTCCAACATGAACAAAGCCCTCTTACTGCTTAAATACAATTTCCTCTTATCTCGTCAGCCCTATCAGCACTAGACAGGGCTTTAGAAGAACAAGCTGCTGTTATTTTATTTGCCTGTTTTCCTATTTAGTTTTGGTGTTTGCTTCAGGCTGGCTAGGATCCTGACCAGGGACAGTCAAGCAGATCATAGAGGAACAAACAAATCCAGCTGAACCTTTGCCCAAAGCCCGAGTTGATCTTAAAAACCATCTAAGTTCCTGGGGAGGTGGGAGGAGGCTGCAGGGGAGCAGACACTCACAAGCTTCCTGCTTTTATAGACCTTGCATGAAATTGCTCACTCAGCAGCCACTTCTTGAAGATGCGTGGCACAAGGGGCTCTGAAACCCTGGGAGAAAAAGAGTCTTGCCCATGGCCATAAGGTTGTTCACTAAGGATGTAAGAGTGAACCCAAGGTAACTAATTCCATGGGGATGCTCAGTTTTTGTCCATCCCCCTTTTTGCACCTTCCAAAAAAACAAACCCAACTCCATAAAGCATGATTGAGCAATGTACATTTTACTGAACAGCCTGTGGAGGCACAAGCAGAGAGTTACATCACACACTCCATGCGGTCTCAAGGTCTCCCAGCTGCACCCCTAAGTTTCTCTCCACTCATCGTCTCCCCTTCTCCAGTTTCTTCAGTGTCACTAGTTCCAGGGACCTTCCCAATCTCTCCCAACCTTATCTCCCTCCCAATCTGCACCTCTTTTAAAACTCGTGTAGAGCCGTTCTGCTTTCCCTTAGATTCTCTGCTCTGAGGCACACAGACATTTCTGATGGTGCCAAGGGCCCCCCCCAACCCCCCCCCAGGTTCAGAGATGTCAGGGGGTTGAACATTTTTATCCTCTTTGTCACACTGGTATGAACAAGATCTAGTCCCTCCCTTGACATCACTCACTGCCTTATGGTACACATGAAGGGGGTTCTAGAAACATCTGCAGCCTCTAGGCTTCAGATTCCCCTCGAGAGATAAAGAGGGGGGTTCCTATAGCGGAACCCCACCTTTCTGCATCGCTTTCTTCCATGTTCACTGCGGTATCATTCACAATCGCCAAGATGTGGAAACAACCTAACTGCCCATCAACAGTTACACTAATAAACAAAATGTGGTATATGCATACAAGGGAATATTACTCAGCCTTAGAAAGAAGGAAATCCTGCCATTTAAGGCAATATAAATTAACCTTGAGCATGTTATACTGAGTAAAATAAGGCAGTCAGAAAAAGGCAAATGCTACCTGACTTCCCTTAGATGAGGTATCTAAAACAGTCAAATTCAGAGAATCGAAGAGTGCAACGGTGGTGGTCAGGGGCTGGGGGAGGGGAAAACGGGAGTTGCTAGTCAGTGGGCATAAGCTCCAATTAAGCAAGATGATGGAGTTCTAGAGATCTGCTGTACAACGTGGTACCTACAGTCGACAATACTGAATTATAAAAACTTAAGAGGGTAAATCTCTTGTTAAGGGTTTTATCACAATAAAATGAAATAAAACAAATATTTTCAGTGATTAAAATACTGATGTTCATTAAATGAATGAACACACTAAGAAATACATGATCTAGTGAAGGGGGGAGGGACATTCATGTAACATTGCTAGGCAAAGAGTAGATGTGGGTGGACGGGGCAAGCACCCTCACTTAGGTCTTGTCAAGTTTGGAGGAGGGATTACCCAGCATCTTCTTGATTACTTCATGGACAGAACTCACTTTCATTCACAGACAGCTCAGTTTACCTTTGGACAATCCCTCCTAACAGCCAGGGGGAGACACCTGGCTGCACTTTCTTCTCCTCTTTCTGGGAACTTGGAAACAGGTTCTGTACCGAGACGATTCCATTTTCAGTGGTCAAGGGAGGTAGGTGCTTTGCACAGTGTAACACAGGAAGTCAGTGGTAAAATTGTTATGAAAATGCAAAATCTGATGCCCCTTCCTTTCCTCTGTTCTGCACCCTCTCAATCCTACCTTGGTTGGGTAGAACCATCTCCCATGGGAGTCCTCCCTCTTCCCCCAAGGATTTATGGTACAAGCAGCAGACAAGAATTCTGGTGCCCAGGCCTTTCTCTTCTCCAAGAAACCCAGCCCTAGGTCTTTGATGGAGGCTGAGCAGGTCAGTGCCTCTCATCACCATCTGAGCTCCTGTGGGAACCGAGGGGCAAGCAACACTTCTCCCCTTGGCCTTGAAGGAGGCCTCTTATCTTGAGCACCTCCCTTAGGCCCTCCATCATCTTCAGAGATACTTGCTTACTTCAATGACCACCCACGGGAAACAGAAGGCCTGGATCACTTCTGGCTGTGTCACTTATTAGCTGCACACCAGTTTTCCCAACTGTGAAATGCAGCGTGTGTATTAAATAATCTCTAAGTGCCCCAGCTACTTAAGGACACCCACAGTAATAGTGTCCACCAAGGGTCTCATGATTACAGTATCATTTAATCCTCACAATCACTCTGTGAGGTTGAAATCATCATCCCATTTTTATGATGAGGAAATGAGGCACAGAGGCTTAAAATAACTCTTTCAAGGTCATGTATCCAGCTGTGGATGAAACTTGATCCCTGTGATTTCACATTCTGTGGACTCAATCATCAAGCACCATGGTTGTTGCTTGTCTTGGTCAAAACCTCCACTTCCTCTGATGGAGAAGAGAGCACCAATTACCACTCTGTGGGCCACCAGTCATTCCACACATAATAAGCAACTTCCCAAAGTAAAAAACTAATCCTATCACCCTGCTACTACTTATCACTCCCTCCATGGCTTCCCATGGACCGCAGGATGGACAGTTTCTTAGACACAGCTGTTTCAGCACGTCCCTGCCTTCACTGCCAGCTGTTTTCCCTGCACGAGCAGCAGGCAGGTGTCCACGTGTGCACACAGTGGTGCTCCCTTCTCAGTGGACAACTCTTCCTCCCACATGCCATGGACTCTGCCACCATGATATGCCTGCCCCGACTTCTCTCTGCACCCCCCAAAGCCCCTCCACTGCTCAGGGCTGACCACTTTGTAAAACACTATAACACTTCAAAGCCAGCTGCAAATATCCCTCCTCCCCTGAAAGCCTTTGCTCACACCCAGGCAGAATGAACTGCTCTCTCTTATATGTCCATATAGTTCTTTCTATATACATCAGTTACAGCACTTGTCAAGTTGGATTATGGCTGTTTAGAGCCCAGTCTTATCCCTTTAAACTCTGAAGACTTCCAAGGTGAGAATCGTGTTTTATTTATCTTCCAATAAATCTTAGCAGATCGCCCAGCACAAGGAACACAACAGATGCTCGGTGAACAGGAGGAATGACAGCAGAGCGGCCACAGCATGTATTGAGTCTAGCGGGGCCCTGACTGATGGACTCTATATGCACTCAGTCATGCAGTCCTCACCACAGTGCTGTTAGGTAGGTACTATCATGATACCCACTTTATGTTAGATAAGGTAATTTGTCTAAGGTCACACAACTAATTAGTAGAATCAGGATTCAAATCCAAGTACAGAGTCAAGGGCCTGCCTCCATATCTCCCAGGGCTGTTATGGAGGATGGACTTGGGATTTCTCCTTGTTGCCTTCTCCTGGGGGATCCTGAGCAGAAGTAGCTTCAGCAGACCAAAGCAGATCCTTATAGGTCTGCCCTGGGCAGGGTGATGTGGTCACAAGAGCCCTGGATAGCCAGCCAGGCCAGGCATCTGTCACCCAGAACTGACTCGATCACTGTCATCTGACCCTCATCCTTCCCACCTGTAGAGGACAGAGTGAGATGAATCCCCTAAGGGCTTTTCAGTTCTGATGGTCTGCCAGCTTTTGGTTTCCAGCCTCTTGCCAGTGACTGCGGTAGAGAAAGGGTTGACTGCAATGAAGTGTGATCCTGCTGTTGGCCTCTATGTCAACTCATGTGTCCCAGGTCTCTGATACTCTGAGGTGGGAGGCTAATTTCACAGCCACCTTTTCTGACTGAGACACCTGGAGGTGTACCAAATGTTGACTGCATCCATTCCAGCCATGGATTTTCTGTTTTGTTTTCTTTTTCCTTCCTTCTTGTATGTGCTGCAAAAAAGCTGAAAGATCCGCCCCAGAGCTTTGAGAGCACTGGATGTTTGAGCTGGGGTAGTCCTCAGAGATGTGATTCCAGCCAAGCAATCTGATAGGTGGGTATAGATCCCAGAGGGGAGCGACCGTCTTGAAGATAAGCTGAAAGCTCCTCCAGCATAGGTCAGGGGTGCCCAGATGACAGCAGGAGAGGCTTCTGTATCCCTAGGACTTGGGGACTCTTGTCCACCCCATGCACTGGCAGCCACTACATCCAGTACCCGCCTCCAAACCCCCTCCTTTGCCGAAGACTGCTTTCAATTAAAGGAGTTAACGATGTCTTGCTTTCAAAGGGTTTTTTAAATCCAGTTTATCTTCCACCCACACACGATGTACACAAAGGCGGGGAGACGGAGGGGAGAACAGGGAAGCGGGAGTTCTGGTATTTTCCCACACAGGGGAGATGCCATGAGGTTTCTATTGAATTTCGCTTTTACAGATTTACATGCCCTTTTGTCAATCACAGGAGGGAGGAAGTGCTTGTCAGACCTCTAGCCCATCCTCTCCAATTTCCTCTTTCAACCCAAAGGGACTTGGGAATGGGCCTCAAAGTAAAAAAGAGGAAAGGGAATAGGGAGGGGCGAGTGTGGGGGTTCACGCTGACAGTAACAATACACATAAATGCACCACGCATGCGCATGCACACACGCGTGCACACGCACCAGGCAGTGTTTCCCAATATTTCTACTTAGGCTGCATTTTAACCTCCAGCTTACAGGTCCAATGCCAAGTTATTTTCCCAAGAATTGCAAGGCTGCAAGAAGGGCAGAGTTGCTGGATATGGTGACTGCAGGAGGGAAAGCCTGCTAGAAGGCAGCCAGCAGACCCTGGCTGTAAAGAGCCTTGGGAGAGAGGCACATGGAGTGGCCCAGGTAAAATGAAGCCACCTTCGTCAAGCCAGAACATGTTGCTCCCTCCTCAGCACTCCCATAGGGGAGGGAAAAGGCACTAAGTCTTAAAGACGGCCTACCAGTAAGGGTGCTTCCCACAAAGGATCTCATCTGGTCCTCATAATCACCCTGAGGAATAAACATTTTTGTCCCCATGTTAGAGATAAGGACCCTGAGGTTTGGAAGGCATTGGTAGCTCCCCCATGGCTTAGGAGTCAAAGCCAAGTGGTCTGACTCAAAGTCCATTGTCTGCCCATCCCATGGCTAGACTTCTTTGGTCATACACTTGGTGCAATGCACTTATCTTGGGGTTTCTTGTATGTCCACCTGTCTCTGTGCATGAGCTTCAAGGACATGTGGCCTTGGCGCTGGCATTCCCCCATCTCTTGCACAGGACAGATGTCATTAATTAAACAGTGCATGCTCTTCCTGGGAGTGTAGACCTCTGAGTCCATCTCAACAAAAGGCTACTGTGAGCCACTCATGATTTGTCAGGACTGGCCCAGGAACTGAACCTATCTGCAATGCTTGAACTTGGCTGTTAGCTCACTGAGAAAAGGAATGGGGTCTTGCTTGTTACATCTTCAGTATTAACAGCAGAGGAAGGCCTAAAGTAGGTACTGAGCAAATATTAGCTGAGTAAAAAAAAATGAACTAACAATAACAATAATGTTATTGATCCTTTGCTATACATCAGGCTTTCTAACAAGCACTTTAGGTGCCTCATCTCAGATAATGCATGAATGAACACATGCGACCCAAATGCTCCAATTCCAGGTTCAGAGCCTCTCCACCTGGCTGCAGAGTACCAGAGTCCTCTCCCACCCAGGTTCTTCTTCCTCCACCCTGACCTCTTTCCTATGCCCCTTATTCCAAATTGACCTCCCTGAACCTAGAAAATTTAGAGGGTAACTGGGGATTTAAAGATACAGGACACAACACACACATACCTTCAATCCCCTTCTCCAATGTCCTTTCTACAGACTTGATCACAAAGAAGAGAGAGAGGAGAGAATGAGAGAGAGAGAGAGAGAGAGAGAGAGAGAGAGACACGGACACCAGGCTTTCTCGTACCGGCCATTAGAAACAATTATCACTTTCCCCAGGCCTCCAGAGCAGCTCTCCCCTTTGATGCCTGCCTTAAAGAGATGGAGGGAGGGGAGGGGGAGGAGTGGACTGCCTTTCTTTCAATTTCAGGATTTATCATTTGGCAGGCACTGACAATCAAGTCAAGAAGCATTTCCTGCTCACAGGGCCCGTGTGTAGAGAAGAGAATGCCTCCTTCCTCCCACCCAGAGTCCTGGAAAAAGCAGCAGACCTCAGGGCCTCTACCCAGGAGACACTTCCAGATAAGATAACTTGGCATCCAATGCCCTCCAACCTTGGAGCTCAGCTCTGGGGTGATTAGCACCTCATTTCCCTCTGGGGTCTGTCCCTAACACACTTTTACACTCCTAAGGGGTCTAACATCCTCCAGGCCTGTACCTTCCCACAGGTCTGGAATCCTGTGGTTTGGGGTGCACAGTCTTGGCCTGATAAACAATCATGCAGAAAAAGCCTAGGCTTTCAAAGGGAACAGAGCAAAGGAATCACTGCAGACATCACCATTCTACTGCATACAAACATTGCACAGGAGGAGAAACAACTTCTTAAAGAGACATGATTTGGAATCATAGAATTGATTCTTGGGGACTGCCCATGCAATTGCTTAATTCCACAGACAGAGGCTCTGGATTTCTAGGGGACAGAAATCAGATGCCCTAACCCTCTTCAAAGGGAAAAGCCAATGCAAGGGGCCTGACAGAGCATCCCTGATAGGTAGCAAACCCATGTTTTCTGTGCCATCATTTCAACCAGCAACTATGACCAGAACTGTGTGCCAAGTGCAGAGCCTCACACTCTTGTGAGGCAGGGGGGTAACGAGCGTGCCAAAGCCAGACCTGTCAGGAGTGCTCAAATCTGGGTCTGCCGCCGGCCTGTGTCACTCCAAGTCTGTCTGCTCTTCTACAGAGGAGGAAACTGAGGACCACACAGTATAAACAGTGATCCTAGTGAGGACGGTGACAGTGTTGGCGATGATGACGAGCACCCAGCTGCTTTCTGCTCCCTGTGAAGGGGAGATTTCATATTACCCAATTCCAGATGGGGAAACTGAGGCCAGGAGAGGGGAAGAAATAATCACCGTAGCAGTGGTAGCAATCATGAAAATAATGACGCTGGTCACCAATTTACACCGTATGAAATGTTAGTTCCCACAACTCTACCCCATGGGGTTAGCAGTGGCTCCCCATCTTCCAGAGAGGAGACCCAGAGACCTGTTATGAGGAGGCGCTAGGGAGGGGGCTTGGGCTGCTCCAGCTAGTAAATCCTCTAACAAGGGAGAGTGATTAGTGTCGGATGTGGTGGCGGCGCTTTTGTGCTGCTGACAGCTCTCCCTTGAAAGGCCTGGCAGGGTTCATTTCACATGGGCCCTCCGCAGGCCTGCTCCAGCCTCTGTAATTATGCCATTCACTAGTCACCCAGGCCCGCCTCTGAACTCCTGACCCAGCAGTGAAAGACTTGGGATCTCATTACTAATCTTTTAAGCCACCTAGTTCTTCAAAATACATCCATTTAAGTTGGAGGCCAAGGCTTTGGGGTGGGAGCTGGAGAGAGAGGGAAAGTCCAGCACAGGGACTTCTCATGACATGGCCACGTTCCTTCTCTGGAGCTTGTGGCCCAAGTCACAGGGCAGCTGGCCTGGCTTTTTGGCTCAGGGTAGGGCAGGCCTTGCCAGAGGTCGGCTGCTCTGCTTAGAGACGAGGAGGCCTTTGAAGAGGGAAGGGCATCTGGGCCCACCTGTTTGTAATTTCAGGGGTGCGGGTAGGGGATGAGGTCTGTGTTTGTTTTAATTATTATTATTGTTGTTGAAAAGGGAGGAAAAAATGAGCAGAAACTGCTAACATCTGGAGGCTGCTGTCCAGCTTACGTAATCTCCTGTAGCAGGAGAGGAACATGGGATCCCCAGCCAGATGGTCTGTGGGTGACTTCACGGCAGACGTGCCTTCTCCAGCAGGAAGATGCTGACGGCGTTAGGAGAGTGGGTTGTGGGACCTTCTCAAAATTCTTAAGGGGTGAGAGGCTGAGGTTTGGGAGCTTCCAGAGATTTCTCTTTGCTTTTGGAAGACTCAGATTATTTTTCCCAGAAAAAGCCCAATTTTTCCTTATTCATTCATTAATTCATGCATTCAGTCATTCAATCTACATTAACATAGCACTTATTATGTGTTCACGAGATGTTCACAAGTTAGATTCTTTATTCCCCATGGTCTACATGAGAAAATGGATCCCAGAGGGAAAAAAGCAGGAAAGACAGAAGTCCCTTCTCCTGAAGAGCTCCCACATGCATAGAGGGGGTCAGGTGGAGGGTCAAAGATTATGAGCAAACACTGATAGAACAACGAGGTAGGTTCTGTGCTCAAGAGGCATGGAGGAAGAGCCACCTAGGTAATCTATGCCTGAAGGCCAGGTCTGAAATGCAGAGTCTCAATGTCAAGTGGGCTCTGGAGAGCAGGGGCTAGAGGAAAAAAAAAATGAGAGAAGCGGGTAACAGGGTCACAGCTGAGCCACGACAGACCCAGCTTCCAAGATGATGTCAAGAGCAGAGGTGTGAAGGATAAAGTTCGAGGTGTGGAGTCTTGCTGCAAACAGATTTCTGAGCACACCGTTTTGTTTTGTTTTAACACATTGCTAACTTTCTGTGTTTCCAAATCTCTTTTTTTGACATTGACATTGAAAGCACTTAATGAAATTTTATGAATTCTAGATCAGGATAGAAAAGCCTTGTAGCCTCCAGATCAGATCAGAAGGGTGCTGTTAGCTTCAACCAGAAGATTCACTCAATTCTAGATCAGAACCTAGAAATACTGCCAGCATTGCATGAAAATCCTAAGGCACTGCCAGCCTGAAGCATTGCAATTTTTATTTCAGAGCCCAGAGGCACTGCCAGTTCTAGAGAAGTATGTTGAGCACTGAAATGCTTCCGTTTCTAGACCAGAATGCTGAGATAGGATGATTCTAGAGCAGGAACAGGAACTTGTCTGCTGTAAATCCAGTGCTCCACAACTGCCTGAGTAGAGAACAGACATCAAAGACCAAGACCACAAGTCCAGTTAGTTCAAATCCATAAATGCCCTCTCTATAGGCTCTGGAGTAGAACTGGCAAACACAGCCAAATGGGGAGCAAAGCGCTGCAACCTGGAAATCACTCAGCTCAGAAATACTCACATCAAAGCAGGGTGTCTTAGCCTCCAGACTTCTTCTGGGCCTTTCTCTGGGAGCCCTGAGATGTTCACGGGTTAATAAAGAAAGCAGTCACCATGTGCAAACTTTGTGCCTGGTCACCGAAACCCTTGGTTAGAAATAGCTGAGCAGCAGTTAATGGCAGTTTGACCACACTAGCTTATTGAAGAAAGGTCAGAGGAGTGATTTTTCACTTAAAAACATCTTGTATTAAATCAACAAGGCTTTTTCAAGTTCATAAAACTAGGGTTTTTTTGTTTTGTTTTGTTTTGTTTTTCCTCCCTTTTCCCCCTTCCTCATTTTCTCCAGCTTTCCTAATTAAGATCTGTGGTGTTCTGAGTTGTGTCCAAGACAGTTAAGTAGGAGTCACTTCACCTGCAGGGAGCCCCACTCAATGTCAGGATGGCCACACAGCATGCCTTGTCCCTGGGTCCTCATTATAGGTCTCAGGGTCTCTGATCCACACCTATAACTTTGGGAAGCAAAGACTGACAAACCACTGAGTGACCGGCCCTCTCCTCTTTGCTTTTGAAGAGCAGGCAGGACTCTCGCCGGAACTGCCTCCAGCTTCGTTTCTCCTAGGATGCAAAGCACTGACACATGCAAGGAACAAAAGGACAGCAATTGCTGATGCTTTTAACAGGGTCCTGCTGGCCTTCCAGCTCAAATAAGGACTCTGATTCTTAAGGACAAGAGTGACCTTTCTCTCTGGCCTGCCCCTGTAGAACTCAGAAGTAGGGGGAGTGACCATGTATGTAAGCCAGGGCTTTGCCCATGAAATGTCCAACGTACACGGCTGACTTACGTGTCCACCACCTCATCAGCAGATTCCTGAGAGGGACAAGACCTTCCAGAGTGATGCTTTCCCCTAGTGGCGCCCTTGGCCCAGGCAGCCCACATCTGCACAAGAGCAGGGTGTTGAAGCAGCTGCTCTGAGATGAGGTCCCTGGGAACAATTGCAGGCTGATCTGGGATCCGCAATGTGAACTCTTCAACAATCCCTACACCTGCCACTTTCCTGAACCTTCCTTCAAGCAGCAGAAGCCATGCACATTTTATAGTCAAAGGGACGTGGGCTGAATCTAAGCTTCTGCCATTATCGGTATGACCTCGAACCCTTCATGAAGCCTAAATTCTCCCACTTCTAGTGAGATAGATGATGATGTGACTTTGGCAGGCAGCATAGGGTTAGAACTGCCCTTGCACACACCCGAACTCAGACTCTGCCCCACACACTAGACGCATGCAATTACATGTCCCTCCTTCATCCTTTCCTACTTCTTTCTTCCTGGCTCTAGAGGAAGACACTCGTGGGTTCAAATTCTAGATTCCCCTGCCCCATCCCTGGGCCAGCTGCAGAAACTTGGGTAAGATATTCACCGTTTGTGAGTCTCGATTTATTCCTCTGCAACCAGTGAAAGTGAGTCGCTACCTCATAGAGCAGCTAGCAGGTAGAAGTGTGCTAAAACAGTGTGAAACTCTGGTCGAGCTGTCAAGTAATTACTCTGAGAGCAAGCCGTTCCCATTGCTCCCGTCATTATCACCAACTCTTGTTATTCCAGTGATGTTATTGTTATTACTGCCATTTGTTATGTTCAGTCATTCCTTTTCCTCTCTCAAAGTTCTATTCTCCTCTTATCCTTCCCTCCTTCTTTTCTCCTTTTGTGCTTTCAAACCCTTGTTGGGGGGGCCTCCCATTGGGAGACCTCTCTAAGGGTAAACCTAACTCTCAAGCCAGAAAGACAGCCTGCTAGGATTCCATCAACCTCTGCAGGAATCTAGACACAGGGACATCACTGAGACCCCAATCTTTCCCAAAGAATCAGAGGCAAAGGGGTAGAGGCTTTATCTTGGGACCTGGCTTCCAGAAGCCGTTTTCTACTTTCTGTGCGATACTGTTAACAGAGCAGAGCCCAGGGCTCGTCATAACTATTTATCATGTGCCTACTAAGTGTCAGACCCTGTTCTTGATCTGGGAATACAAGGCAGTGAACACAGGAAAACAACAACAAAACCTCTGTCTTAGGACAGCTAACATCCTGGCGTGGTAGGGGATCATGCAAGCCCCAGTAGCAGGATGGGCTTTCAGAACGTCCTCTCCCTCCGAACTCACACGGTGGCACATGCCTCATCTGTAACGTAGGGATAAGCCAGGGGACTTAAGAAGGTCCTACTCACTCTAATAACAAGGGAATGTAACCTGGCACATAAGGGAATCACTTAGAGACACTGATTTGTATATTGGAGCCAATCATAAAGGAGACATCACCAGCAGACACTGTTTCCAACAGCATCATCCAAAGAATCCATGAACATTCTCTGAGTATTCTGCTGGTAGCCAACCCAGTGCTAGGCACTGGACATACCTAAACAAACAAGGAGCCCGGATCCTCAGCTGTCACAGGCCATTTGGTATAAAATCTGTGGGCACAGCAAAATGCCAACTCAAAGGCAGTTTGTGCTCTTGGGCCACTGGCGATTTCAGAAAGGAGATGTGCTATCAAGAGTGTGGGCAAAACATGGGCTGGGGTGGTGGGAGCAAACCACAGGGAAGGGGTACCATTGGAGCTGGACCTTGAGGACAGTTAAAAGAGGTGGAGAAGCTGTAATAACTATGTTTGGTGTCAGGTGGGCACTGGGTGTACCATGGGAACACTTTGTGAAGTATATGATTGTCTAACCACTACGCTGTACACCTGAAACTAACACAAAATAGCACTGAATGCAAAATACACACACACACACTTTTGGTTAAATTTTAAAAACCACTGAAAAGGAAAAAAAAGAGGTGAAGTGAATGGTGGATGTTCCGGGCAGGAGAAATGGAAACCTGAAGGCATGTCCGAGGACTGCAAGTTGGCCATTCTAACTAGAATGCACCCATAAGGCCACGGGCTGTGAATGAAAACTGGTGTGGATTATGCAAGGCCCTGCCTGCAAAGGCTATTGGACTTTATAGGCCATGAGAAGCAATACAGAAAGCTTCACAGGCGAGAGATCACTGAGACCAATATTTACTGTGAATTATGAAAAATGTACTGAAAGGCAAAAATCATCCACTGAGCATATATGCAGACTTAAAAGATTTGAGACATCGTCTCACCAAAAGATTAACATGTCCTATCTCATTCTGGGAAAGAGAGAAATATTTTAAAAAATGTTGAGAGAGGTGGTGTGGTGTACTAGAAGGTGTGTGGGCTCCTGGGCTAAAATAACTGGATTTGCTCCTGTTCCACCTCTTGGAGTAGGGGACCCTTTTTGAGCCTTGGCTTCTCCATCTGTGAAATGGGAACACAATTCCTACTGCTCAGGTTGGGCATAAGGACTGAATGAATTTGGATACCGGGTACTGTATACTAAGTACTGTTTCAAGTGCTTTCTATGTGCTGCTTGCTGGAATCCCTAAAATCACCACTTGATTTTCCTGTTTTACAGGTGAGGAAACTTAGGCCCAGAGAGGCTCAGTTACTTGCCTGAGATCTCCCTACAGTGGCAGCACTGGGATGTGATATATTCCTCCCATCCAACAGGAAGCCCACTACCCCCACGTAGTTATTTAAATTTGAATGAATTGAAAGTTCAGTTCCTCAGCCCTGGCTGGGTAGCTCAGTTGGTTAGAACATCATCCCCAATATGCCAAAGTTGTGCATTCAATCCCTTGTCAGGGTACATATGGGAATCAACCATAAATAAGTGGAATGACCAATCAATATTTCTCTCTCTCTCTCTCTCCTTTCCTATCTCTCTCTCATATCAATTTTAAAAAGTTTAGTGCCTCAGTTTCATGAGCCATATTTCATGGGTCCAACATAACAGGCGGCTAGAGGCTACTCTATAAGGCAGTGTAGGTACAGAACACTTTTGTCATCACCAAAAGTTCTACTGGACAGCTGACATGGAGCCTGGGCTCTTATTGATACAGTTCTGCCTTCTCTAGAGCTTTAAACTCCCGCCCTCGATGCATGTCAGTTTGCCTCCTTCCTCACGTTGCACTGCACTGATACTCATTCCCTGGACCCCTTGCCCCAGGGAGCTAGCTGCGTTGCTGACCTGGGCATTACTCAGGTCTCATGCTTACTCCTGCAGGCAGCATCCAGCCAGCAAACCAGGTCTCTCCCAAACCTATGCCTGTGTCCCAGGATGGAGGAAATGCAGATACTAGCCAAGAGTCCCCATCCACCAGCTGCATTGATGGGTCCAGTTCAGGAAAGGGTCCCAGAATGGGCAGGAGCCCCCGGGGAAGTCTTTGTTGGTCCACCCTGGCACAGAAGCACACCTCTGGGCAAGGACACCTCTCACGTGCCTGTCGGGTCCCATCTCTCTCTGCAAAAGGAACATGCACAAATGTACCTAGGGCCTCCTGGCACTTGGATCTGGCTGAAGAATTAGGAGAGTCAGAAGAAAGCCATGGCTGGAGTAGCAGAGAGGGCAGAAGGCCCTTTCTGGCCTGGTTCTATAGCAAACACATCCAGGCTAATTTAAAAAGTAAAGAGGGGACGGGTAGAGAGTGGGTATAGGGGGCTTGAAACACACACACACACACACACACACACACACACACACACACACTTCCACACACAGCCAAACCCCAACTCCCCTCAGAACCCCATCCTTTGTGCCTGGCTTGAGAAAGTTTACTAGCAGACTTAGAGAAACGAGCATGTGGTTCTGGGGACAGAACTCAGCACTGCACAGCAGCCGGCTCAGCAATCCTGACTGGCTCCCGCTTCCTAAGTGCCTCCAGCCTCGGCGAGTGAACGCTGTTTACATTTTTTACATGTTTCTTGGGTACAGAACATGAAACTAAATTATACAGCACAGGCCATGCTGGCTAAACACCAGTGCCTCCACTTAAAACAACAACAATAATTTAAAAAAGAAAAAAGGAAGCAAAGGAAAGAATGAGGAAGGGTCTTAAGGGAGCCCGAGGGACTGGCAGGATGGGAGGAGGGGGTCTGGTCCAGAACCTTAGAGAGAAAGGAAAGAAGATGTGGAGGACAAAGACAGTGCAATGGCAGTGGGTCAGGCATGCGGAAGAGGGAAGACACAGGCCAAGGAATCTTCCCAGAGGGGCCCTGGAGTGGGCCGCGAGGGCTGGGGCTGCTCTCTGCGGGGGACAGGGAAGCAGCCCCAAACCGCAAAGCCTGCCTTGTTCTTGGGCTGCACAGCAGGAGTCCGGGGGCGAGAGAGAGGTGGAGGCCTTCCTTGCTTCACGTGGCCCCTCTCCTGCTCCAGCAATGCATTTTTGCTGCATGATGAGGAATGCTAGGTCCCGCCTTTTATTCAGGCTCTCCCTCCCCCTTGATGTACATCCTTCTAAGGTTAACTCCATTTGTCCATGTAGGACAGCAGGTGGCTGACATCTGTCTTTTCTTATTAGAGGACCTATATCAGTATCCCCTCTCCTCCATGCTCACAACAGACGGCTGGAGGGCAGTGGTTGAATTATTCATCTCAACCTCAACCCACTGCTGAAAGCAATGCTTTGGACGTATTGATTTTGAATCCAAACATCAACAACTATTTCATAACAGACAGGAGAGGAAGAGGTTTAGGGAAGTTGTTTAATCCAAGTCAAATCTTAATTAAGTGAAGTAAGACCAAGCAACCTTCAAAGCCTCTCTCTGCTTTGATTTCTATGACCAAAAGAGTATTCCTTAAAAAAATAATACAGCCCTGGCTGGCATAGCTCAGTGAATTGAGCACAGGCCTGCAAATCAGAGGGTCACTGGTTCGATTCCCAGTCTAGGGCACATGCCTGGGTTGCAGGCCAGGTCCTGAGTAGGGGGCACGTGAGACGCAACCAGACATTGATGTTTCTCTCCCTCTCCTCCTTCCCTTCTCCTCTAAAAATAAATAAAATCTTAAAAAAAAGACAACTTTTAATATTAAAAAAGATAATATGAATAAAAACAAAAGAACTCAATCATTGCTAACTGGATCACTCGGTTGCTAAAACATCATAGGAAGAAAGAAGCATTTCTTTAAAAAAGTTCTCAATTGCTACCAGGATGAAAATGACATTCCTGGCTCAGCTGCCCCAGCCTTGACAAGCACCTGAGGTGGAGGTGTTACTACTCCGATTTCATAGACAAGGAATTGGATAGGGACCAAGACAACTGGCTTGCCCAAAGTAAAGAGCTAGGAAGTGGTGGACCCTAGAACTGAGAACCAGGTTGATATGATTCTGAATCTTGTTTTTTCTTTGAAAGTTTCATCACTTAAAGTTTTCAAGGTCAGTGAATGAATGAGGGAGAGAGATAACAGGAGAGGGTCAGGAAGAGAGTCTTATTCTGAAAAATTTGATAGATTTAAAATCCCTCCCAGTCCAAGGCTCCCTGACAAGTTGAAGGTAGTTATAGTGATCCAGGGGCTCCTTTCTGATACAGGCACTATTGTTTTTCACTGTCCTGGAGGGATTTTGGGGTGCTCCACACCAGTAAGACAGGCTGCAATGGGCCATGGGACTTTCTGTTCTGTCTCTCCTTAGATGACTTGCACATGTGCTCTTGAAAAAAATTTCAGAAACCACCAGGAGAAAGCAGATCCCTTGGGTATTTGAGAAAACTGCTTGGAATCTTCTCTGGCATTTCAGCGTGTTCCCTTCGCCTCTCCTTTCTGCACCGAGGGCAGATGCCGTCCCATTTCACCAGTGAGAAGAGCTGCATGCTTTGCTGAAGATACTTGTGGGGAAGGGACAACCCTTGGAAGTAACCTCAGCACCGGGTGTTGAGTCCAAGATTTCTCTCTGCCCTGTGCAAATAATATCATTTAAAGCGCATTGGAAAATTGCTTATCCATGCAAGATTTCTGAGTGAGGCTTTTTCAATGCAATACCAGTGGTGTGGTATAAGGAAACTAAGTAGAAGACTGAGCTTCACAGGTGAGATGATGCATCTCCTTGCGACTCCATTTCTTCACTATGAGAGAGGGGAAGTAAAGCTTCTCAGTTCTCTAAGGTGCCTCTAACCGCTTGGATGGGCTGGCAGACAGGGGGTGTTCCATAGATGCCACTCCTCTTCTTCAAATGAATACCAGGTCCTCTGAGCCCTTGGCTTAAAAGCTCTGAAACCTCCCCATCACATTCAGGAGACAGTCTAAATTTCAAGCATCTGAAAGATGTCTCCATTTACCTTTGTAGCTCATGTCTCTTGACTTGCTCCCTATTTCGTATTGGCCTTTTTTTAAATGTCTGTCTCTCTCAATTTCTGCCCCCATCTCTTTTTTTCTCCATCTCTATATCTCTTGTGTTTCTTTTTCTCTATGTCTCTCCCCTCTCTGCCCCCTTCTTTCTCTCTGCCCCTCATCTCTCTTTCTTTCACTGTCTCTGTATTTTTCTCTGTTTCTCTGTCTGTCTGTCTCTCCCCTTGATTTTGCTCTTCCACCCACACTCCTCTCCTATCCCCTAATTTATCCTTCTAGTTCCAGCCTGGCAACCACTCCCACGAGAAATATCTCCCCACCTGCCTCTAGGCTCCCCCATCCCCTCACTGGCTGTATTGTAAGTGCTTCTAGAAGGATTTCTTATCCTTGTGTCCAGAGAACCCAGTGGGTATCTGCTCCCTTCCTCTGGACACAAGGATGAAGATGACAGCTAAACGGTCCTGCTCTTCTGACTCAGACTTGGTGGCCATCAAGGAGGACATACACATTGCCATTTTCTTGCTGACATTTTTCAGGTTCCCTGTGCATAGCGCATGGCTTGTGAAAAACCTATAAACTGAACAAAGTTTCCTTTTCCCTCTACAATTGTCTTCTGTGAGCTTTTCTTCCCTTTCCTCCTGCAACCCAGAAATAATCAGGCATGCATGCAAAATCTAAGACCCCTTTTTTATACTCAGGGGTTGAAACATTTCCTATGTTTCTCCCATATTTTCACGCACACGTTTTAAGTGCCTTTCCGAAGAGGCTAACACTTACCCTGAACGAATGAGGGCTTACAGGTGGAGACCTAGGCAGCATGGCAGAAACAGTGAGGAGATATCGGAGGGATCTGAAAGGGGGCGTCCCGCTTTCCTGGTGTTCCTTGAATGCACACTCCATACAAAAAGCAGCAAAGGGCAGCAGCCGTCCCAGCCTACGCCCTCGTGTCAGTCACAGAAGCGGGCGGAGCTGCCGCATCCAGCCCATCAGCCCTGTGTGAGCACAGCGGCCTGCATCCTGGCTCTGCCCCTGGGAGGGTGAGTCCCACAGCTAGTCACTCAGCTCAGGGCCTTACAGTCCTCATCTGTCAAATGAGAACAGCAACTCCTATTTTTGCAGCCGTTTTCGGAGGATTCAAAAAATGAATTGATGCAGAGCCTGGAGGAACTTGGTAAATGTTATTCTTATTATTTGTCCAGGACCTTCTGAAAGTGGGCAAAGGACTTTGCCATCCCTGCACGCTGGCTCTCACCCCAGCTGGCTGAGTAAGCTGATAGCAGTGTGGCTTCTTCCTCAGGGTAACTCTCTCTGAACCTCACACTCTTAGGTCTTGGCTGGGATTTCTGAATGGACACACCCCTCTGATGAAACGGTAAGCTCTATGAGAGCAGCAAAAAGGCCAGAACTTAGAGTTTCTCAGAATGCCTGGCACAGTCCCGAGTCCGCAGGAAACATTTCCTAACACAACTGTGTTTAACATAACCAAATGCTGACCGAGTTTCTGTACTGCGAGGGTCACTATGGCCAGCTCTGGGGTGAGGGTATGGAGGGGAGCCTACCATGAATGACAGAGGGAATTAACCTTGGCACTACCCAATAAGTGGGGAAAAAAACACCCAGTGCTAAGCGTTTTTTTTTTTTTCTGTTTTACTTCCTTAATCTCCATCAGGTAGGTGCTGTCCTTCCCTCTTTCCGGAGGAGGAAACTGAGCTTCCCAGAGTAGGCTCAAAATGCCCAAGCAATAAGAGAAGCTAGGAGAGCCAAGCCCCATCTGCCTGGCTTTACCCATCAGCGCCCATGCTCTCTACCTACTCACATATCTCAGTGTTAAATTCAAACACATTTCTGTTTGACCATATCTTTATGGATAAATAAAGGCAAAACTGCTATGACACAAGACAAGGTATAATTTGTATTCTACTAAAGGCACAATGTATTGTAGACATGCCAGGAAACAGGTAAAGCAACTCAGAATGAAGCGTCAAAGGACGGATGTACCCACCAACAGGTTGATGCAATACCAAGTCAGATAATCACTTACAAAGGAAGCAGAGATGCCCCGGTCTCTAATGCGGGAATGTCCTATTCGGTCACCAGCTCGGCTGAACACCTCCTGTAGGGGAGCTTTCTCTGTCTCAAGGCCTTCCATTCTGCTGTGGACAGTTCTCATCCTTAGAAAGGTTTTCTTTACGTTGGTCCTGAAACTACTACCCTGGAAATGCTCAGTCTAAGTTTTACTGTTAAAGGAGTAACTAAATAAATTGGTTGGTTGACTGAAGGTCCCTAATTCTTGGGAGAACACTGCACATTCCTCATAGTCTTAGTGGTTCCATTACTTCCTGGGGCCGTTGCAGAAGGAGGAAGGTACACACTTGGAGAAGACGAAATGGGCTTGGTGGGAATGCTGGGGGTTGGGAGCAGGATGGAGCATCTGCATTTCATTTGGGCAGCCCCTGGTGTCAAGTGGCAGAGAAATGTGAAATGTGGAGACAAGAGAGATCAAGATGAGATCTTCACAAAAGTACGTTGAAACCAGTCCATTTCTGAGGATCCCAGAAGACAGAGTTCGATTCTTTGAGTTCATTTCCATTTTTGTTCTGTCTCAGGGAATTCTTGAATTCCAGCTGGGCCAGGAAGGTGCATGGCCAAAATATCCAAAGAATGTCTCTTACTAAAGGGTGTTTAGCCGAATTTGCACAACTGGGAAGTTTTGATAACTTCTGATTACATTTAGTCTTATACCCAAATGGCACGCAAGTCATATACCCAATTGTGTAACATTTGGGTATACGACTAAATGTTCAGGGCAGAGTAACTTAGCCCTAACCAAATTTGGAGGTCTTGCTTGAGGAGAATGGACAAGAAACAACAGAAGCTGTAAGAAGTGGAGGGCCTTTACAAAATCAAAAACGAAGTGTGGATCGGTTTTCTAGACTCCTGCAGCACAACGAGTGTCGCTGCCTTGTAGCAGTCACGTGAGAACCCGCCAACTTACTCTGACGGCGCTACTCCTCTTCACAGACTTCTCATGCCTAAGTCTTGTGAACTGACAATGTCAGAGGTTGGGTCTTTCACTTTTTTGGTTTCTTCCATTGACTCCAGCAGAGAACTAGGCACCTAACTCCAAGAGACACCTGCATTTATCATTCCTACAGCATCAGGGAAAGACAGCGTGGGGCAACACTGGTTTGTAAAAAGACAGTGGGAACTGTTGTCCTTTCGTCACTGCCCAAGTTCATGGAAGTCCTAGTAAGCACCAGGGGCCCAGGCAAGAGGACCACCTAGACAAGGGATGGAAGCAGCCTGAACTCAAAGATGTGGGCAGTGAGCACGAGTCTGGTAGAGTAGAATTCAGGCCCAGCACAGGGTCTGCACAGGGACACCAACACTAAGATTGTCCATTTATCTGTGATATTTTTCCCAGCGATATTTTCCAGGAATCCAGTTACTTCCAACTTTTGAACAGGACCACATATTCCTGAGCTTCCACTGTCATCTTCCACGAGATCCTTCTAATCCTAGATTCTCCACTCACAGGCTGTGTGACCTTGAGGAAGTCGCTCTACCTTTCAGTTTCTCCAAGGCAGGTAATCATTCTTAGCTTGAGGAATGACCAGAGGCTTGGCTATGAGATGTATTTATAGTGTCCAGTATGGGGGATGGTGGATCTGGGTAACCACTGGTCCCCTCCCCCACTTTTCCATCTCTGCTTTGGTTCCCCCTCTCTGGAACTGTGCTCCTACAGGGCCTATTCCTATAGGGATGTGTATGTGTGTGCACACATGTGTGCATGTGTAAAACAGACGGAGGCATAGAGTGAGAAAGGAGGAGGAGGAGTGGAGTTTAATTGTGTCGAGGGAAGGTGCCTCTAAGTACCTCCCAACTCCTTCTCTCTAGCCATCACCCTCTTCACTGGGGTCCGTGACGGGGTGAAAATGAACTCCCAGCCTCCTCTCATCATTGCCCAAGGGAATGAGGACCGTGGTGATACTTCGTCTTTCTTGGCTTGTTGTTGGAAGGGAGCTGGTTTCTACTCCACGAAGAGCCTTAATCACAGTTACACAGGCTGTGCGTGTACCTGTGTGTGTATGCATGGTGGGGGTGCAGAGTGTGAATGATTTTTTGGCATCTGCTTTCAGACAGGGACTTTTCGGGAGACTGTGTGGCAGCCCTCCAAGCCGCCCTGCCTGGCCCTGCACCCATCCTGCACACACATCCCCTCCCTGACCCTGCATTCTCTATTCTCCAGCGAGTTGATCTCATTATGGCAAATTTAGTTACAGCTGAAGTCTCCTTGTAACAAAGATTATGTCCAAGCCCAGAGTAATGGAACCTAGTCGATTTCATTAAAATAAAATTGGTTACAATGAATAATTCAATAGGATGATTTTGTTTCCTCATCTCCTCTTTGTAGTATTTATAATGATTTTTTTAATTGGATTTTTGTTTAGGAAGAGATAATCGCCCATAACTCCTGACAGCCCCCACTCCTTACACAAGTGGAGTAATTGCCCCATGAAGTCTCTTTCAAATGCTAAGACTGGAGAAGTCTTTCTCTCCTTTTCTCACATTAGTAGCAATACCCTTTGGGTGATTTTTAAGCACAGCTGCTACCTCACTTCCTGCTAGTGTGAGATTCTGAGTGTGTTGATAATTCCATCGATTGAATGATGTTTCTAAAACATTTCTAGGAATGGATTCCAGTGTTGGATTTGGAGTTCCTGGCTCTACTGCCATCCAGACCTACCATTCCTGGGCAGGACATTCTCTGTCATGGGGATGTGACCCTTGAACATCTTCTCTTAGCGTTGTTCATTTGTACATAGCGTTGTGTATGCATATGTGTGTGCGTGGGCATATGTGAATCTACAGCCAATTAAACACACATTTCCTGAGCACCTAGTCTTACCTAGATCTTGTGCTTGAAGGTGAGGGGACAGAAATGAATAAAACTCAAATAGTTATCAAAGAACCAGTAGCCCAAATAGGGGAGTCAGATGTACTATTAGAGTTTGTGCAATTGAGTGTGACCAAAGATGAATTCATCAACTACAGAGGTGGCACTGGGGAGGATGAACCCTAAGCATTCATTCATTCATGCATGCATGCATTCATTCATTCATTCATTCAGCAGCTGGCACTGTACGTGAGAAGCATCAAGGGATACTGTGTTCCCATTTCTTTCTACTCTCCTCAAGGCAATCATAAACAAATGCAAATGAGGAAAGAATCTAATGAATGTAAACATCAGCAAACAGACAAATGAAAAATGATCAGATAAACACTATAAAATAAATATAATAAATGAAGTGTATCCATCTTGTAACTCATCCATGAGTTTTTACTGGGCCCCAGATGAAGGTCACATCTCTCTTTTATCTAGAAACCAGGCCTAGTCCTCCTGACCCCAAGTCAGGGAAAGAGTACTAGAGAGAAATGGGTAAGAACAATGACTCATCTATAAGGCCAGGAGGCAGGCTGGCCTCAGAGATGGCCCCGGGGCCAGGCGGCCAGAAGCACTGAGTCGTGTCTCTGGGCAATGGGAGTCGCAGAAGAAAGCAGGTGCTTGCTCAGCAGCATAATTGGAAAGGGGGCTCTGGGGACAGCACAGCCATCCCTAGAATCACATAAGCTCTGGTGGCCCCAAAACTCTTACTCCCTCAACTAAGCCAAAAGTCCTTTGGGGAAGAACCCTGGAACGTAAATAGTGCATTAGGGGATTGGGGAATGAGTCACAGCTTTACAGAGTTGGGAAGGCCCTTGGAGATCATCAAGCTGAACAACTCTCTAATTTAAAGATGGGAAAAAATGGGGCCCAGAGAAGTGGGGAGACTGGTCCAAGGCCACACAGCAAATTCACAGGAGGATGCTTGAGGAGCACACAACTTGAGGCCCCCCACAAAATGTGGGACTTTCCCGAAAGAATGTGTTTGTGCCCCACTGAATTCCAGGGGTATGTCCAAAATGGAATTCTTTCCCCAAATATGAATTATAATAGAAAGGGACATAGGAGGACAGTCATTACCCCTAATACATGAGTGTTCCCTGAGAACATGTCTAATCCCTGAGAAGTGGTACCCATGAGGCCCTGAAATTATACATTTGGCTAGACATATGGTCAAGTGGCCACTTCAAATGACACTACCTTTGAGGTGGAAAGCCCTGAGGGGCAGAGCAGAGATTCAGAATATCTGCAGGAAGTACCACCCACGGCTGGGGTCTTACCTGGGATGCTGCTGGCTGGCCGATGATGACCCAGCCAGGGCACTGCTGGTCTTGATGGGAAACTGAAGCATTGGATGCCCATTGATCCAGGAACCCCTGGGGCGTGTAGACACCACAGTCCTTGATGCTAGTTTTTTGTTCAAACTCCTCACATACCCCATCACCATCATGGAAATAGCACCGGCTGGGTTCATCTGTAGCAGGGAGAAATTAGAGGGAGAGAACAGACAGATATTTATCCTTTGGTCTCAGCTATCAGCAGCAGCTGTGGAATCAGACCAGCAGAATCATCAGTACTGTTAAACCTGCCCTTGATCATCAGAATGCATTATCATTCAGCTTCTAAAAAAGACAGAAATCCTGCCCTGGCTGGTGTGGCTCAGTGGATTGAGTGTTGGCCTGCTAACCAAAGGGTCGCCGGCTCGATTCCCAGTCAGGGTACATGCCTGGGTTGCGGGCCGGGTCCCCAATGAGGGGCGCCTGAGAGGCAACCACACATTGATGTTTCTCTCTCTTTCTCCTTCCCTTCCCCTCTCTCTATAAATAAATAAAATCTTAAAAAAAAAAGATGCAAATCCTGCCATATGTGATGGTATGAATGAACATGGAGGACTTTATAATAAGTGAAATAAGCCAGTCACAAAAAGACATATGTCCACTCTATGATTCCACGTATACGATATGCATAAAATAGTTACACTTGCAGAAGGAAAAAGTAGAATGGCACTTTGCCAGGGGCTGGCTGGAGGGGGAAATGAAGAGCTACTGTTCAATGGGTATAAAATTGTAGTTATGCAACATGATTAAGTTCTAGAGATCTGCTGAACAACCTTGAGTTTATATAGTTAATAATACTGCTCTGTACACCTAGAACTTCGTTAAAGAGGGTAGATCTCACGTGTGTTTTACTACACGCCCACACAGAGCTCACAAACACTTTCCCCTTCATCACCCCAAGTGAGCCCACAGCAACCTGGTGAGGATGGTATTGTTATTTTAATTTTCATTTTAGTCTTTCCGATTAGGAAGACAAGATCTCTTGTATCATTAGTTATTTGCCCAAGCTGTCACTGTGTGTTAATGCCGGGTCCTGGTTTCAAACTGAGGCTTTTCCTTTCCACATTCTGGGTATGTTGTCTGACTCCACAGAATTCCATAGTTGCAAACTGAGGTGCATTTAACTCCAAAGAGGATTTCGATGTCACGCGAGGAGCAAATTTATATACAAGAGAGGTGCTGGCTTCAGTCCCAGCTGTGTAACCAAAGTGCTCTGCCACTCCAGACAACACTTCTTCCTCTCTGGGCTCAATTATCATTATGATGGAGAAGGGGGTTCGACTAGCAGCCCTTCCTGTCTCATGCTCAAGGTTCTAAGGGCTTGTTAGACAATTTACACACATCATGTAAGGTCAATCAAGCCCCCATGTAACTCAAATCACAGCAAAAATTCCTGCTGGGGATGATTTAAAGCTGCAGCTGGCTGCAATGATTCTCACTTGCTACAACAACCAAGATCACGGAAGCACAGAACTAGTGAGATACCTGCTGAGTAGGTAGGACCGAGGCAGGTTTCTTAGAAATTCAACACAGAATAACGCAAGGAGCAATCTAGGTGTAGCCATCTGGAAGAGATCACCCTGCCTATATTTTAATAACTCGAAAGTCAGGTATTCTGTGGTAATTTCTCAACTCTTGTAGGCAAAGTTATACAGCCCTTCCTATGTGGGCACCTGTTTTATAAAGATCCCCACCTAAACACCTATCATACTACATGGTGTGCACCCTTTAAAAGACTGTGAGCTCCTTGAAATCTATCCCTGTCCAGGATCTTAGGTGACCAGAGAATTGATCATCCACACTAGTGTAGTTTGAGAGTAATAGAGATTCTATAAAAACTATTGCAGGCAACAGGCACACACCCTGGGGGAAGCTGGATTTCCCAGGCAAATCAGAACACATGGTCACACTAAGGACACTGCCTGATCTAGGACAGCCTTCCCATATTTACTCCAGAATTAGGGAGTGGAGCCCCATTTCAAACCAAGATTTGACTTCTGCCCCTCATGGCAATGACTAACTTTGCAGAGTTATCTTCCCTGTCCAGCCTCTGGCCCCCCATCCACAATACAGAAATGAATGCCCCAGCAAGGACAACCTTTCAGGACAGCCACAGAACTCTCACCGAAAATGGACACACCCAAGCTTTGCACTTTCTAAAATAATGACCTTTATCTTCTAAGAGGTGAACTTATTCCTAAGTGACTGAACTGAATCAGCTTGTGAAATCAGTACTCACTTGAAACACTTTCAAGAAGCATTTCCCGTAAGAGAAAGAGCCCAGTCAAATAGAAGTAAGGCTTGGATTTCTAGGATGCTGACTATCTGCAGAAGGACTCACTGAATTCAGGGGCGGCAGAATGTTGAGCCCCTTCCAAGCTCCAAAATCCCTTGTTTATTTCTGCAAACAGTTTACATAGTGAAATACTATCAAAAGAGCCAGAATAAATCAATTCATTATAATTCAATTATTTAAAGATGAGTCGGAGCCAGCTGAGGACTCTAGTGACCAGTAGCGTGCCTGGAGTTCAACATGGAAAGAATACAGGCTCAGCACTTCTCAGGAGCCCCTGTGTCCTGGTGAATGTGGCCAACTGACATATAATAAAACCTAGGCCCCACATCCAAGAGTGACCGGCCATCAATCCAAGGCTTCACTCTTAGAATCCAATAAAGGGAGTTTCAAAGAGCATGGGTTTTGGCATTAGGCAAAACCAGTTTCAAATCCTAACTCTGTCATGTATAAGCTGTGTAGGGCTGAAATAAAATAACCTAACTACTCTGAACTTCAGGTCCCTCATTCAAAAGAAATAAATAAAAATAAGCATGGAGATAATAATATTTACCCAGTGTGTTACAGTGATTTCCTGAGATGGTGTATGTAATGCCAGCCCCTCGCCCACTTTATCTAATGGAGGCACTAAGAGGCATTGGAGGTCAGGCATCCGCAGAGCTGGAAGCAGAAGCCTGGCCTTTTACACCTAGCAGAGCGGTTCCCCCTGGCGCCCCCTACATGTCATATCTACAAAATAATGAAAGCACAGCCTCATGCTGATAAGATTACAGGGTTGCCTGAACCTTGGTAATACTTCTCTCCCCTTCCAATATGAAGACAAGTAGGCTAAGGTTATAATGTCATAGAGGATCTATTCTCTGAGATGACTTAATTTATACCCTCATCAAAGGGACCTCAGAGTGTCAGGAATTGGGGCTAGAGTTGAGTTCTCATGAATGCTGATTTCTTCCCTGATTATGCTTAAGACCTTAATGTATCTGTCTGCCTGGAATCAGTGAAACCTGGGAAAGGAGGAGAGAAAGAGGCAGTTATAGATAGGTAAATAGGTACCTAAATAGATAGACAGTCGATATACCAAACGATTGGTAGAGACAGAGTTAAAAGAGAGATAGGGGATAGAGCTAAAGAGAAGGAGAAAGAGAGAGAGGAGGGGGAGGGTGACTGGTTTCTGCCTGAGATTCCGCTGACAAAGTTATTCTGAGTCCTTTTTTTTGAATAACATCCTTCAACTCTGCTATTCAGTTTCTCTTGTAGAATCCCAGGGGCCCTACAGCTCCATCTGCCAGTCTTTATCTGGGGACTTCTCTGTCCCTCTCTACTGCCATGTCCCACACACTGAAGGGAACATGGTGAGGAATGGGATACAAACGTGTGGCCAGGAAAAACAAAGACAGCGGCAACAAAACAGGATAACAAAACTGGCCTTCCTGTTTTCATTACGTTCATTTACTTGGTGCTTCTTGAGTGCTTTATGCTGGCAGCCAAATGGGTGGTGTTGAAAAGAATCTGAAGTCAAATGATCACCTTGCCACCTGCCTTCCATGTAGTAGCTCGGTAACATTGATAGTAACACATCCCATTGGGAGGGGTACTGTGAAAACCTATTAGATGCTTAGTAAGTGTCAGCTGAATGACTGAATGACTAAAATTTGGCATCTCTGATGTATATCCTCTTATCCAACTATAGTTTAAACACTTCGCTCTTTGAAAAGGTTTTTTTGTCACACTGGGTGTTAGAGCAAAGGGAAAGTTGTTGAGACGTGAGTGGTGACTGGTGTACGGTGAGATCGCACTGGGCAGCCTGGTTTCTCCATCTCTGCCCACCCCCTCCTGACACGAGGGAACTCCTCAATTCAGTTTCCTTCCCTTTCATGTAAAATTTGCTCTTTCAGAAATCTGCTCTATCCAGCCAGGAGTCTTTATTTTATTTTATTCAACAAGCCAAAACTTGTTATGGCTTCAGAAACTTGCACACGTTGTTTAGCTGGAATACTTTTTCCTCGGGTGTTGTCACAGTCTTTTCCTTTTTATCATTTGTGGCTCAGTTCAAACATTACTTACTCAAAGAACTCCATCTACTTACACAGTAAGCTCACCTCCCATTCCCCACCCCCATTAGAGAGCAGCGTACCCTCATGTTTTATCTCCTTCACAGTATTATTCATGGTCTAAAAATGAATTTTTATTTATGATTGTTTCCTCCCCCAATATGACGTAAGTTTTATGGAAACATGTCTGAAAGTGCACTTCCTCCTTTAGGATTAAGAAAACTGCCTTGCCACATTGTGACTGACGTTTAAGAATAAATAAATAAATGAATGAATGAATGTGTACAGTTCTTGGACTGTGAGATATTTCTGGGCTGGCCTCTCTTACATCCCTAACGCTTAGGACAGTGTTATTCTCACAGCAGTAAACCTCATACTCAGTAAAGAACGACTTAACGAAGTTCTTTTGGAGCTTCAGGATCTATTATTCACTGTATTGAAGATGTCTTCAACCCAATTTGAATCTGTTTCAGCAGATTGTACTATAGAAAATTTTTTAATAAAAATATTAATTAGCATGAGATCACATTACAAATTCAAGCACATATTAGTGGAAAAAAATCCGATTCTATCTAAACCACCCCATAATATTTCTTTCCTGTGAGACACTGTGACTCACCATCTGTCCTAAATATTGTTTTGTTTTCTCTCTTAACTGAACTTGCAAAGAAATGAAATAACTAGGTAAAAAAATGTAGTGCATACTAGCCTGAAATTTAATAAAGAGATTTGTTGGTCTTATGAATTGGAACCTGAAAATATATTTACATCACCTTGAATTTAGTACAGTTATTTGAATGGCCTAAAAAGATTATACGCAAAGATAGTGATCCTAATAAATGACAATAGATTCAATAGAAAAGAATGTTCAAAGCCCTGATTGGTTTTTAGCTGGGTCTCTCTTGGGCTCAGGTGCTATCTTCTGATAGGGGAGAGGGGATGAAATTCAGCACCACAGTGAACTCTATAGTGGCCACAAAATAAGATGGGCATGCTGAGCATGGACAGGCAGGAGTGTAATACCTAGGATGTGAAGGCTTTTAAAGGTGTGAGCAGGAAATAAAATAAGATTTGTCTTGGGTAATATAAGCTAATAATAAATGGAGAAAAACAATCTGAATCATTCATATGCAGAAGAGCATGCAACAGCAACAAAAAGAGGGATAAATGATAGCAAACCACAAAGAGCGTGTCAGTGGTTTTAATGTGATCTCCTCACCCCCACAATAAATTAATATGTAAATAGGTAAAAAAAGAAAGAGAGAGAGAGAAGAAAGGAAAGAGAAAGGAAGAAAGGAAGGGAGGAAGGGAGGAAGGAAGGAAAATCAGCAGCTTGGTCAAGAGCACTGGAGTCTGGAGTAGAAGCCCTCTAACCCATCCATGGCTTTGGACACGTCATTTCCTTCTCTGGGCTCCAATTTCCCCTTCTGTAGACTAGGAGTTAAATCTGGTAGTTTTATGATATCCTTCAATTAATTCACTCTAAACCATATTTAATTCTTGATATATTTTTCCCTTTAATCATTAAACTGGCTTTTTTCTTTTTCCAGTCTGGAGATGTGAAAACGTGATCAGCAAAATGAAGACAGAGAAGGGTGCAGATGAAACCATTCTGAAAGACATAGAACTACAAAGAAAAGTGAACGGAATAAGGGGCAGGGAATCAAAATTTGAAGCTCAGCCCTGTCACTAACTTGCTCTTTGTTACTGGGCAGCACACATTATTGTCACTCTGGGTTTCATTGCTTTGTCTATTAAAAATATGACAAAATTACTTTTACTACCAATTTTAGAAAGTGGCTATAAGGATCAAGTGAAATAATGTTATGGAACACACTCAAACATGTTGTTGTTTTTCACATATTGTTATCACAGCTACAATCTAGAAGAACTCATCTCCCAAATCATGAAATAGCTTTTTTAGCTCATCATTAAGTTTCAGCTCAACCATCACCAGCCTGGCGAGACCTTTTCTAACCATATTGTTTGCAATGCAGTCTCCTTCTCTCCCTCACTGGTCTGTTTTATCTTTTACATAGTGTTATATTGCTTCTTCAAAAGTTTGTTTGAGCACTGCATTCTAAAACAAAATAACAGCTCCACAAGGGCAGGCGCTTAGGCTGTTTTGCTCACTATTGCATTCTGATTCCAGGACATAGAAGACGATCAGAAAATATTTGTTGAGTGAAGGAATAAATGAAGGTTTAGCACTGCACGGGCTTTAGAAACTATCTAGTCCTCATGCTTCATTTTGCAAATATCACAATTGAAATTCAGAAAGGTTAAGTCACTTGCTGAATGCTGCACAGTTAATGGTTGTAGGGCAAGGGTTTTGGTTGACTAAATAAGGCTCATTTTACAAATATTAGAAATATGCAATATCAAATAGGAATTGGTCTGTGTAAAATACATGCATGAGAGCATAAAGAAAAACAGTGTATATGCATGTGCGTATCTATTCTTCAATTCAGTAAAAACAAGCTGCCCATATGTCTGCTTAGACATCCTTAAGTTTCCAGAGAAGAGAGGCTTTTGGACAAGTGGGTGCTATGTTAAGGGTAGCCTAGGAATCCAGGATAAATCAGGGCACCACGTGAAAACCAAGCCAGTTACCCATCTGGCACAGCTGGTTGTGACTAAGGTGACAGCAGGGTGGTGGGTTCTTGGAAGGGTTCCTAAGCAAGAAACTAGAGTGTCAAAATGGATCACTCCCACCCTGAGCTCTGATCAGCATGGCCCACCAGGAAGACTGTCCTCCTGGCATATGTTCAGGTAAGTCCAAAAGATGAGGCATTCAAGCCACAGTGTCCTCCCTCCATCTCCACGTCGGTGGCACATGTTGCAGTGCTCTGAAGAATGGGAGTCAAGTTCAGGGGCAAGACTGCACAGCACTCGAGTAAGCCTTCTTAGTCTCAGACGATGAATGGGCTGCTGTTCTGTCCTCGGAAGAGGATTTTATGTTCATTTGAATCTATGTGCTCTTTGATGTCTACTGTTAAACTGTATTTTGTTCTTACAGAAATGGAAGCCCATGTCTCTCTCTTCTCAATAAGGAAAGGAGAAGGGAAAGGAAAAAAGGAAGGAAGGGAGGAAGAAAAAGAGAAGGGAAGGGAAAAAAGGAGAAAGGAAAGGAGGGGAAAATTGGTCCTAAATCTTAAGAGTTAACTTGGAACAGTTGATTTCAATCAGAACCACTGCATTTTGATCAGAGATGATAAGGGTGAGCATTACGATTCATATTCAAAAAGAGTTCTAAGGACTGTGGTCACTCTCTAATCAGTTTCCACCAACTGGAGAAGGTGTTTGCCCAAACGAGAACATGAGATTGCAGATTGCATCAGTGGCTGTAGATGCCAGAACAGAGGTTAGAGTGTCCCCTGGTCCTGGAGGTAGCTGGGCTGACCAATTCTAAGGCACTGATGACCTTTGGGGCCCCAATGGGCACCATCACTATGCAATGTTCATAGAGGTATGGGAATGTTTTGCCTAAAGAAGAGAAGGCTCAGAGGGGACGTGGTGCAAAACTCTTCTAACAAACGACAGTTGGTCTGAAAACGGAATTGGTCTGAATAGCTCAGAAGAGAAGAGTTCTTCATTCTGTATTTGCTGACAGAGGCTTGGTGGTGATGGTGAGTCCCTGCCTGCTTCTGCAGCCTGCTCTTGCTTTCACTGATGCACTTCAGTATCAGCTCCTTGGTGGTGATGGTGAGTCCCTGCTTGCTTCTGCAGCCTGCTCTTGCTTTCAGTGATGCACTTCAGTATCAGCTCCAGGCAGGCTGGAACTGTGTCTGCTTCCTGAACATACCACCATATTCCCTCTCACCTCCCCACCTTGGCAGAGGCTTCCCCCAGATTCCCAGCCCAGCTTTTCTTGAGACCAGTCTCTGTTCATCCTTTACCCTTAGTTTTAACCAGGCACTCCTCTGGAAAATCTCTCTGGCAATCTACCCCAAAAAGGCTAGTTGCCCCTTTCTGTGTTTTTCCAAAGCATCATTTAATTCTCCAATTAAAATTATGGCTCCCGTGTAATAAGTATATTTTCTAAGTGAATAATTGGATGATGTGGTCCACGCTAGGCACTATGTGAAATGCTCTCAAATATGTAATGTCATTTCATCCTACAAGAACTCTGTGTGTTTGATGTTATTATCCCCATTTAACAGACATGGAAAGTGATATTTAAAGAGGTTAATAAATCAAAAATAAAATTCTGATCAGTTTGATTCCAAAATCCACTCTCTTCCACCCACCCAGGCTGCCTGTTCATATCTTTTGTGTGCGGATGTGGATACTGAGGGGTAGTCTAATGAAACAGCTGATCTGGTCTTCTCCAAGATGCCTTGCAGTTTTAAAAGTGGTACTTGGAGGTTCAGGGGTCTGATGGAGCTGTGGTCACACCCTTGCTCTCCACAAATTAGCTAGATGTCAGCGAGCAGCTTCCTTCCTCTCTGGGTCCCAGTTAGCTCTTCAGCAAGCTGGGGAAGTAATGACTGTTTTCCCAGATGTTAGGGGGATGAAATGAGAAGCCGGGTAGAAAAGGCCTAGCTCGGTGCCTAGTGTGAACAAAGGTTCTGTAAAAGATCAGGAGTCTCCCTTTCCCTAAAGGAACCCATCTGTCCCTGCTACCTCGTGCCAGTTAAACTGCACAGGCTCAGTAACTTACTTTTCGGTGAAATGCTTTTCATTTTGTTAAAGTGGAATCTTGAGTTTTTGTTGGCAAGTGATTGAATAGGCAGGGGCCCAGCCTCCAGGCCCACAGTCCATTAGGGGATCTACAAGGGGAGCTGGGGAACCTGCAGCTCAAGTACTCCCTTCAGAGGCAGTACTTACAAAGCCATCAATTTCCTTAACAAAGAACAGTGGCTTAAATGCCCCTTAAAGCAGTGTTATTTACACTGTTATCCACTTCCTTTTGAATTCTCTGCCTGGGGGGTGCCCTACCTGCCTTCCTTTCCAGCTAGTAGTTAATTAGGCTCTGTTCCCAAGAGGAAGCTAGCTGGGACCAGGACTTCATCTCAAAAGCAGCTGAATTTGGGGTTATCAGCGAGTTCTGTGGGGTGATTTAAGTAACCACCAGCATCACTGGTTCTACCCACCTCTTCTTCTAATGTTGTAAAACATTTGGACCATGTCAAAGAGTTGTGACCACGGTCAGCATTGAGAGAGAGGGACAGTTACCATTCGAGCCGGTTTCCCCTTAACAGGAAGATAAAATCAGACTAGAGTAGCCCCCACCCCACTTTGTGGTAGAACTGGGATTCGAACACAAGCAGCCCAGCTCAGAAGCCTGAGCATGAAACCAGCACTCTCAGCTGCCACTGGCACTGGGACACCCGTCTGGGATGACAGCTGAGAAGTGGAAAGTATGTGATTCAAACCGAGGCTCCTCTGACTCTCAAGACCAACAAAGTTTGACTTCACTGTGTTGCCTGAAAGGTAAAACTTAAGGAAATTATCCTTAAGAAACACCCCTTTAGAAATATATATCCTTCCTTCACTCATAGTCTGTATTGATTGAGCCACAAAGGATTTACCAGGTCCTGGACTAAACCCTGGGAATCAGATGACTTAAACTGGGCCTCAGCACGCCAGGAGCTCCAAGTCTAGTGAGAGGGGCAAGTAAGAAAATTACTGGCTCTGAGGTACAACATGCTGCGGGAACACAGAGGAGGGACCCACCCCCACCCCCAACTCAATCTTACTCAGAACTGCAAGGCTTCCTTTAGGAGGTAACTGGGCTGCATCTCTGAGGAGGAAGAATTGGTGGGGATACAACCCAGGTAGGGGAACTCAGAGAGCAAGTGGCAGGAAGCTCCAAGCAGGGTAGTAGGTGTAAAGCCCAGAAGATTCTGAAGTGTAAGGTGTACCTGCCTTGATCAGACCACACCGGCCTTGATGCCACAGTAAGGAATTTAGATTTAACTCCAGGGCAATGTGGAGCCACTTTCCAAGGGAGAGAGGCCAAATGACACTGCATTTTATGAAGCTTACTGTGACTCTACTGGAGGACAGCAGGGCCAAGCAAAGATGGGGAACCATAACCTGTTCAAGTTCTCCTGCAATAGTCCAGGCAGGAGCTGAAATGGGGAAGCGAGCTCAGAGCAGTAAAAGTAGGGAGACAGAGGAGGGACTGATTTGGGAGGGAAATGTTTTCAAAGTGAAGTGGGGAATGACAGGGATGGAAGAGTTAAGGATGTTCCCCAAGCTTCTCCTGTGTCTGGTTGGCTAGAGGCTGAGAAAAACAGGAGTTACAGCCATCTGGGGAGAGAACTGGTAAGCCCTTGTGTCAGACCTGGGGCTCTGAGTACCTGTGGGGAATCCTATAG
Organism: Macrotus californicus; assembly: GCA_007922815.1. Classification (NCBI taxonomy): domain Eukaryota; kingdom Metazoa; phylum Chordata; class Mammalia; order Chiroptera; family Phyllostomidae; genus Macrotus; species Macrotus californicus. The sequence continues at coordinate 25,811 of VMDR010001406.1, read as the reverse complement.
ACTAACTAGAGGAACAGGTCCATAGAGCATGAGCAAGGCCCTGGACTGAAGACAGGGATTTGGGAGCCTTGGATTTTAAATGATGGGCTCAGGGAGAGAGCATGGGATGGAAAGGGCCCATTATGGAATCTAGGAAAGTGCTCATATTGAAAGGATGGGCAGAGGAAGGTCTATGTAGGGTTGGCCGGCCAGGAAGGGTAAGGAAAACTGGGAGAAGATAAGACTTCAGAGGTCCCAGGAGTTCAGAACTTCAAGAAAGAGCCAGGTAAGTTAAAGGGGAAAAATATGAAAATACATGTATGGAATCATGCTATTTAATAGAATGCCTTTTATGGCTGCTTCCTGAATGTTTCTCAACTTTCTGCTTGTTCTCTTTCTGGGACAGGGAGTTCTTTGCTTGTGAATAAGAACTACATTACTATTTTTCATAGCTACAAAATCAATATTTCTTGGCCACTTTCTGAAGCACAGGAATTGTCCAAGTACCACAGATTTGCCATCCTCAGTGCCTGACATGGACCGATATAGAAAAGGCACTCAATAAATAGGTGATAAATAAATTCATAAATGAAAGAATGCGTCATAGCTATCCTATGGAGCAAAGAACATCACTTGCATTTCTCAGATGGAAAAAGGTGTTTGGGTGGCCAAGCCTGGCCCCTATGCTTCTGGGTCAGGTTCATGGGCTTCTCTCACTTTCCATTTCGGAATTCTCTTGGCAAAATGCACGAAGACAAATGGGAAAGTCAAGGGCTTCCAGACTCCCATGCAGCCTTCTCATTGGCAATGAGGCTGACCTTGAGTTGTATATGTGATTTTGGACTCTTGAACTGAGAGACCAGCTCTAGCCAGGACCTTTTGTGGTCTTGCCAATGGTAGTTAAAAAGTTAGGTTAAATCTTATGGATAATGTGGGCCAGGTTTCTGACTGGTGTTGAAAGCCAAAATCACACTGATTTCTCTTCAGGTGAGTTTGCCAAGAGTACTTTGTGGTCCATTGAATAGCACCCAGTTGGCGGGGGAGATGGACCTTAAAACACTGCTCCTAGCATGCGTGCCATCCTGAACCTTTATAGAGGCAGAGCACAGCACTTGGTCCTACTGAGCCCAGCTGTCTAGGAAGCTGACACAGACGACCCCACCCTCCACCGGGGGCGTTCTCACTCCTCCCTGTGTCCCCTCACACCAATCCCTGCATATCCTTACTGACCACTGTCCTCTGAAGTCCTCCAATGAAGGGCTTCTGCTCCCGTGCATCTCCCCCATCTGCATCCTGCCTGGCACGGAGCTCTGGGCACAGCAGGTGCTTTGAACAGACACCTAGTGTGAGACTGGCCTCAGCTATCTTTGCAGGACCCCATCGCGGCAGTCAGAGGACAGAGAAGGCAACCCTAGAGTTTGTGAGCAGGGGCTGCAGACGGCGGGCATGGCCTCTTTTATGTCTTGGTCTGGCACATTAAAATGGAGAAACCTTAAAAATTATTGTAATTTCAGATTTGCTTTATCTTAATTTCTCCTTGGTATTTAATCAGTAGCAGCCAAGGAAAAGTCTAGTTTAGTTTCTCCCTCTGTTAAGTAGTTAATGATCTGTAAATGAAAACTTCAGACAGTGTTTCTTAAAGAGACCCTGGGATCTTTTTGTTATGTGGAAGTTCCTTTTACACAGCCTATTGTTTCCCCTTCTCATTCTCTGTTTGCTGGTAGGTAGGCTATTCAGCTCTGGAGAGTACACTTTAAAAAAAAATTAGATAACCTTAATGATCAAGAGGTAACATAAATTAGTAGTTCAGCCCAAGGGCTTAAGAGCCAGACTTCCGAGCCAGAATTCCTTACTGGGAACCTTGAGTTAAATTACTTAACATCTCTGTGCTTTTTCCTTATCTATAAAGCTGCAAAAATGTTAAAACTGACCTTATAGGGTCAATGCAATTAATCAAAGGAATTAATAGATAAAAAAGGATTAAATTAATTAAGTTAAGAACAAGCTATTTCTACTATTCTGACTCTTGTTTGGGATGATGTGGTGGAAGAGGGGTTGGAATTGATATGCATATCTCAGCACTTACACTTGCTCTGAAGGTCTGGTATTTTGGAGGAAGACACTGGCTCCTCCAATTTGGGAATCAGGCAGATCTTAGTCCAAATCCCAGCCTGCCACTTAATAATCATCTGCTTTGAACAAGTCATTTCATCTGTTCGAGCCTCAGTTTCTCCTTGTGTAAAAGGCGGGTAACAAGGGCCCACCTTCCTGCAGTCTTGTGAAGGTCAAGAGAGGAAAGTCAAGTGGCTGTGGGTCCAGCATGGGATGTGGCAGTCACCAAGGTTTGTTTCCTCTTGTGGTGGTTTCCCAGCTCCATAAACATTTACTGAAGGGAGGCCACTTTCTCAAAAGTCACTTAAACATGTGGGGGCTCTGTTGTGTTATCCAGAAAGTGGTGACACTCAAGCCTAATTGCCTGTGAGCTCGAAATGAGACAATGCAGCAGGTTCTCCAAAAATACGAATGCACTCTCCTCTACATCCCAGGGAGGGTCCAGGGCGCTGCCCAGGCTCTAGGAGCTACGCTGCTTGGGCTCCTCTGGCCACTCTTTTCTGCCTCAAAGTATCATTTGGTTCAGTCCACCACACAGTGACTGCCTGTAGCTAGATGCTGGGGACACAGGGATGGGCAGGATGACATCTTCCCTCAAGGGTGAGAAAAGCTGATGTGTAAACGGAGCCTGTGGGGAGCCCACACCATTACAGCTGTGTTGCCCTAAGCCCAGGAGTGAGATGGATGAGGTGATAGCTTCACCTCTGTCTCTCATCTGCCCTGATTGCTCCCTAACTGGACATTCTTTCACCCACCTACATACTCACACATCACTGCCAGCAGCTGGTTAGCTACTTTTTCTTTCCAGGGCCAGATGGTAAATCTTCTGACTTTGTGGGGGCCATACAAGATCTCTGTTGGAACTACTCACTTAGGTCTTTGTAGTGCCCAACATCTAAATTAGGGGGTATAGTTCTCTTTCAATTAAACTTCATCTACTCAAACAGGCTGGGTTTGGCCAGGATAGTTACTTTCCGCTCCCTGGTCTAAGCAAATGTGTACTTGTCTACTGTGCCTAGTGCAGGGCTTGGCATTGAGTGAACACACATGGAAATGTCACCTTCTTCTCCTTCCATGCCATGAACAAGCCACACCATGGTCTTCAAGGACCTGAAGGATTACAGCCCGCAGGGCTCCGGCCTCTTCTCTCTCTCCTTCACTACCATCTGGCCATGCTGACTTTCTTTGACCTCTTTAAAAGCTCTTTCCCGCCTGCAAGATTTAATGGTCTGAACTTCTTGCAGTCCTCACTCTGTCACCCTGCTCCACCTCTCCCTAATTTGTCCACTTCCTATTCAGCCTTCCAGCCTCAGGTTAAATGTCATGTCTTCAAGGAGGCCTTTCCTGACCCCTCAATATAAAGGAGGGCCTTCACTTCTACACCTCCACATAGTTCCACTTAGTGGCATTCTCAACAATTGTTTTCCAAAAATTACTAGTGTCATTTCCCTGGCCTCCCTGGCCGTCCTTGTTCACCGTTTTCTCTGCAGCTAGCACAGTGCTCGGCACAGAGCAGGCATCAATACATGTATGAATGGCTGACATGTGATGTGACCCAGCAGCCAATTTGCACCATCTCTCTGGTTCTGACTGCATATGTTAGAGCACCAAGTGGATTTGTTCTGCAGGCTAGGGCAGTGGGGTTTCACACCATCCTGACTGCCTATCCATCATCTTATTTTAAGCACATTACTTTTCTCCAAAAAAGAAAAGAGGATACAATTAGGTCTATATCCCTCACTTGCTTAATATTTCAATTTCCCTCAGGGCACACTCCCTTCAAGTGGAGATCACGCTCATGAATATTAAATGTCTCCTCCAACCCAACATGGTTCCTAAAAAAGAGCAGAGGGCCAGGAGCTAGGAAAAGGCCCCGACACCTGGCAGTGAGGCACATGTATATGCAGGCAGGTTTCTGGTCACTTTGAATGCCACAAAGAAGCCCTTGTTCTTGGCTACCCAGATTCACCTGCCTTGGGCTGGGGCTGCCTTTCAAAGGCACACATCAAAGTCTGATCCCGATTCCTCGAGTTCAGGCGAGCTCCATGTCCTTCTGAGGCTGACCCCTCCCTGAGAGTCAGGAAGCCGGCCTGGGCTGAAGGCTGGAATTGCTCCCTTCTGGCGTCAGAGGCCCTCCTGTTTCTTTTCATTCCAGCCTGGCCTCTCTGTGGGGTAGGCCTCCCGGGTTTCCAAAGGAGGTGGTAAGCCGTGGTCTGAGGCTGGATGGCAAGCTTGATGCTAACCGGGGCTGACTCGAGGGTGTTTGAATGCATCCACCAGACCTCCCAGTAGAGGACTTCAGATCTTTGGTCCTGCCCCGCATGGCAGCCTTCCACCCCATCGCCTCCTTTTCCTGTGCCTTTGTCCCCTCGGTGACCCTCTTTGACCCTCTGGGTTAAAGGAATTCCTTTCTCCTTCCCAAGCCCTCATTTCTTTTAAAATGCACAGTTTAAAAACAATAATGATCTGGGATTTAAATTCTAGAAGTCAGAGCTGAAAGGGCCTTGGAAGCTCATCTAGTTCACCCCCATCCCCTTATATTGGGGGAAACCTGAGATCAAGGGGTCTCAGTCACTTTGCATAGGTACGACCACATTTTAATGGCAGGTTCCAGTTCAGGACCATTTTTGCCAGGGACGGAGTGGCGTCTTGACTCACTCACAGTTGAGATGGGAAATACGAATGGGGAAGGTGAAGTGGAGTTAACTCATGTTTTTGAGTGTTCACTAACACTCTACAGATCGTATTTCCTTCTAATTACGTCCATTTTTCAGAAGAGAAGACCAGCACAGAGGACCCAGGAAGGAGCCAAGAGACATAGCACAACCAATAGGCACTTGAGCTCCTCTGTCTCTACCTGCCACATGGTTGTTAAATATCAACCTCCCCTTATGCTAAAAAAAACAATATGGCTACTGTCAAAGGAGGGTGAGCTGTTAAAAATGAAAATACAGCCCAAAACACAGAAGGGCCTTATGTTGGGGGCATGGGCTTTATGCAGTGGAACATTTATGGGGTGATAATAACTGAAAGTTGTCGTTTTCATGACTCATGAAAAAGGCACAGGAAGGACACGTGCATTCACTTTCGCTTCCTGCTGTGAGTCAATGGCACCGAAGCAGAAAGAGTGAAACAGAGACTCTTGAGTGCCTTTTTTGGGGGGAAGGGGGGCGTTCTTCTAGAAATTGGCATGGTCTTTAGAGGTAGGCAGATGGGGTTTGCAGTCTCCTTCTCTGACTTAGCTGGCTGTGGTACTTCAGGCAGTTCACTTAGTCTCTCAGTGCCTCAGTTTTCTCAGGAGCAAGATGGGTGTTATTATTCTGATAATTCTGAGTTGCTGGGAGGATGAATGAAATAATTTGGAAAAAGGATTCTCAGCACAGAGGCTGGCACATTGGGCCCCTCACAGATGAAATAACTTCATGGTAAAGTATGCAGACTTTGCCTAGGTACCGTGAATCTCACCTCTGCTGTTTGTACCTGTGTGATCTTGGGCAAGTTACTTAGTCTGTCTGAACCAGTTTCTTTCCTTTATGAAACCGGGATAATAATATTATTTATCACATAGGGTTCCTGGGAGATTGATACAACTTCTTAATTAATTATATCAATAACATTATAGCAGCAGCAGCAAACACATCTATAACACCAGGTGCCAACGTCTTAAAATGCGTTACCTATATAACCTTATTTCAGTCTCAAAACACCTGTAAGAGGCAGGAACTATTGCTAACCCATTTTGCTGATGAGAAAACTGAGGCTCAGATAAAGTGTTTGGGCCAGGCTCTTCACCCAGAATCCACATGGGTGAAAAGCCATATCCATATTAACCCATCTTTAATCATTACACCACAGGTCACATGCCAGCGCTAAGCAGGCCACCTCTCCTGGCTGACAGGTATCACCATGCCCACCCTCATCATCAGCACCACCACGCCTGTCACTCATCTCTCTCTTTCCTTCCTTTAAATGCTTGCCTTTCATCCAAAGAAGCTTTATTTCAAGAAGGTATTTGGGTGAAAGTTACTATGCCTTCCACAGAGCCGGGAAGGGGGGCTGGTAGGGGCAAGCGCCTGAAGGAATACAGGCAGCCAGAAGTTTTATTTTGCTTTTTCTAAATTTTTCATTGCTTTGTAAGGTGAGAGGTGGGTCATCTATTACAATTTCACGTTGTTGGGAAGATAAATAATAATAACCACGACTCCCAGCAGAGCCCATTCTTTCCCCCTCCCCCCACCAGATGCTGTTTTCCTTTCTAGTCATTGTTGTTCTACAGTCTCATCAGAACATCCACCAAGAAGACGTGGCAATTCATCTTCCTGTTTTCCTTCCTGCCCTTGGCTCAGAGCAGGCCAGGGCGGCCTGACAGAGGGGCCACAAGGCTGGGTGACCCCCGCCCCTCCCAGTGACTGCTGGGGAGGGGCATTGATCCTTCCTCCTCCCGTTATCTGCCTCACAGATAATTGAGTTATTGGCCCTGGCTGATGCTCTGTGGGGACCAGAGACAACATAATGCTAATGGCAGGGAACGGGGAGGGAGCGAGGGAGACACACAGGGAATGTGTAAGTCTGGGCAAGACAACATGGGGGTCCCTTTGCTTTGTTTTCTTAACTATATATCAGCATCAAGCAGAATGGGAACTCCCCCAAGCCTTGAAATAGGTGCTTGACAAATCGAGGCTCCCTGTGTCAGAGAGGAAAAGAAGCCTCAGAGCCCTCAGCCCAGCCGCTCTCATTTCACAAAGGGAGAAACTGAGGCTCTGAGATGCTAAAGTGCTGCCCGGGCTTCCAAGTCTCAACGGGGACCTGGACCCAGCTGTCCTGGAGGCCAGGACAGGGCTGTAAATGAAAACAGAGCGCGAGGGGTCTTCCACCAGCACATGCCCCGTCATGGATTAAATGTCACCGCAGAAGGTAGCACCACCGGCTCAAGATAGATGACTAAGTATAACCCCTTTCGGTGATGTTTCTCGTTTTGTCCGACTAATTTGACCATTACCTTCCCTCCTTCAGCTGTTATCTGCACCCTGTCTGTAGTTTATGACTCAGTGCTTTAGAAACAGAATTCCCAACGCTGCTGAACAATGCCTCCAGCCAGTGCCTGTTTGGGGGGGCGGGTGCGGTTATCATTTACTGATACCACATTTTTTAACTGAAACCTCAGGCCTGGTGTATGTTATATTTTAAAAAGGGGGGTGGGAAGGACAAGACAATTTCCACATTCTGGGGAAGTAGCATGCATTGCCTAAAAGGTCTTATGAGTGGTGTTTCTTTTAACAAGCAACTTATTATGTGTGTGTGGGGTGGGGGGAGGAAATGAGGATACTGGGGGTGGGAAAGTGGGGAAGGGAAGTCCCAGGCTGTTGCATAATAACACATCGGCACCTTGGGAATACTTCCGGATGTGTGGGCTTCTGAAAAGTAAATGGAAATGCCACCATAAATCTGTCACCCCCCTCACACTGGGAGGTACCAAACCTAAGGAAAACATTATTAGCCCTACTAAAGGGTTGTGACAAAAAATAAAAAAGAGAAAAAGGAAGGGAGAGAAAGGAGAGGAAGGGAGGAAGGAAGGAAGGAAGGAAGGAAGGAAGGAAGGAAGGAAGGAACTCAGATGGGGAGGCAGAGTGGCTGAGTAGAAAAAGCAAGGGGCCTCTCCATTTTCGTCTGGAGATGGGATCACACCTCTATGAGCTGTGTCACCTTGGGCAAGTTAAGACGTCACTGTAGGTCTCAGATCCTTCACGTGGATACCAGAGACCTCACGTAGATTCACATTATACAAAGGTGCGTGCCACAAGACGTATACCACCTAGGGGGTATCCACAAATGGTGGTTGTTGCTGATACTCACCCGCCACACACATACATGCACCACCCCCACAAACACACTGAGAAAAGTAATAGTTAATGTGTACAAGCACGTCCAACTTGCTAAGAATGGGGCTAAACCTCATAGTACCTTATGACAACAATTTTCGATCGGGATTCTAAGTGACAATCAACAGAAGCCAACTTTGGCTAACTTAAGCAAAACAAGCAAACAAACAAACTCTATTCAGAGAACACTAGATACTTATGGAAGACTCTCTGGGAGGGCTGGAGAGCCAGTTGCATGCGCCAAAGCCCAATTCCAAGCTGAAGATTAGGTCTGATGACTGATCTTGTGAAGATATCTCAGAGCTGTGCTACACACAGAAGCTTCAGAGCACTGACGCTGGATGCTCCCATCGGCTCTTTGGAAATGCACGGGCTGTGGCCACTCCAACCATCTTTATCAAAAAGGATTCTGCAGGGTTCCTATGCATTCTGATTCAATGTCTTGGGTTGGTGTGTCAGATTGGGGGTCAGAGGAAGGGTGCAGGTCTTGTGCCCATACACAGCTATCAAGGAGGGACTGGAAGAGGACTGGGTTTTCAACTTCCTTCCTGGAGACTGGGCTCTGCCTCATTATTATGAAAACAAAGAGAGCTCTTTTCTAGAGGGAAGGGATTCGAAAAGTAAGTATCCCAAAACACTGGTAAATAACTTCCACAGTTGAGTCCCAACACTTTTACCACATTATGGATGAGAACATTGAAACTTAGCCAAGGTCACAGGTCTAAACCACGCTAGGAACCCAGGTCAGTCTCACTCAAGCTGGTCTCTTGGTCTTGACAAATGTAATGACAAGGACAATGTCTACCTCGGCAAAACCTCCCACACTCCAGTCCTATTTCTCAGAGTCATTACAACTGGATCTCTGGAGAGCCAAAGATTCACGTCCATTCTTCAGCTGTTTGTCTGAGAGGAACATGGTTTTCTAGACTCCCAGTCATGCAGCCTGTCCTTGGACTGGTGTTCCTGAGAGCTGGGATTGCTGGGTAGACAGACACCTTTCTCCCTGGAATGCTCAGGGGCTCTGTGAGTTTCCACAATGGAACTGTACATGGTGAGGGCGGGGGGCATAGCGGAGGCCCAACCTTGAGTAGAAGCCACAAGCAATACAAGGGGCTAGCAGAGGACCTTCCCTGGACACTGGTCACATCACTGCCGTTTTTGCTGCTGTTCCATGCCTTTATTCCATGCATCATTCTGTAGCACTGTGTTCCTCATTCAGCCCTGATGCCCTGCAAGACCAAGAGCTGTCTCTTTCAAGCAGTTTACCACAGTGGGCTCTGGAGGCCAGCTCTCTGGGTTCGAGTCCCCAGTTCTATCATTTAATTGCCTCTCCTTCATTCACCTCCCTGTGCCTCAATGTCCCCTTTTGTAAAAGTAGGACAATAAAAGAGTTCTGAGAGTAAGAGTTTATAAATATGCTTGATATATAATAGGTGTTCAAAAGACATTATTACCAGCAGCAGAACGTGTTGAATCTAGTAGAGAATGACAATATATAAAGTGGATCTGTTAGGGTCCAAGTCTTTCTCTTAGTAACTCCTTCATCTACACTCCTTTCCTCTGAAGCATTTCAGTTAACACAGTCTGCAAGTCACTGATCTAGCGAACACCTGTTATCTCGGCCAAGGTATAGGTGGGGAGGTGAGACGCAAGGCAGTTAGGCAAGCGGGGTCTGGACTCACTGTCTGGTGCTATTTCTAACAGAGGCTCCCAGGCCCCACCGCTGTATGCTTAACATTCTGTCCTTTTTCTAAGAAATGATGAACTATGCCATAATTTTCACTTCCTCGCTGCACCAGGCTGTAGCCACCAAGAGCATCAAAGACTCCAAATCCATGCACCAGGGGTCAGCGAGTGTGGTCTGTAAAGGGCCAGATAGTAAATATTTGGGCTCCTTGGCCCATAGGTCTCTGTTGCAACCACTGCACTCTGTTGTTGCAGCAGGGAAGCAAAACAGACAATCCGTAAAGAAAGGGTTTGCTGTGCTCCAGCACCTTATTTACAAATATAAGCAGCAGGCCAATCCTGGTCCATGAACAGTAGTTTGCAGAGCTTTTTTAGGGACAGCAAGCTAAGAGGCTACCTTATTTTTGTTTATGGCTCTATAGTACTAACGCAACATAGAACGTGGATGTCAGGCCCCAAGCATCTCTTTTAGGTACCATGTCCTACCTTCCCCACATCTTACCTTTCTCCCAGAAGCACTTGAGTTACCTGCCACCTTATCGCAAATACAACAGGGAGATACTCCCCAGCATGATCTGAGAGTAATAATAGTAGTGCAGGTATGGCTCTTAAAGATCACCTCATTCAATCCTTTCAAGTTACAGGAGGTAAACTGAGGCCCAGGCTAGGCACGCGATCTGGCCAGCTTTATGCGGCCAGTTCTCACTACAGCTAGGACCGAGGCCTGGTTTTCTTAGTTTTAGTCCAAGGTTCTTTCCACCACACCACTAGGCTAATATCAAGCTTTCATCATGGACCATCCATATAGAAATCAATGGGGAAGAGGAAAAAAAACCCAACCACCTTCTGCCATTTAAAAACCCAAGGCCTTGCCTAGAAACTCTCCTGCCCTCCCTCCCCCCCTCCACATCTTTCCTTTCTTCTAGCCTCAGGTAGTAGTGGGATATCTCTGTTGTGTTGCTCAGCCTCTACTTGGTGCCAAGGACATAGTAGGTGCTCAGTAAATGTGTTCAGAAGGTAATAAAAGGTAAATAATACATGGAAAAGACCTCATGGAGCTCACAATTTACCAGGAGACGGTCTTAACTCACCTCTGCAGTGCACTGCAAACATGAGGACCCCATGACATTTCCTCCCCTTTAGTCCTAGACAATTGTCTTTCAGTGAGAAATCTTCCCAGCAATGTTTTCACTCCCTCCGTAGCTGCCCCTTCCCCTCTTCAGATAGAGCACCTCTGTCTTTTGTACTTGCAAATGATTTGTGATTAGTTTTCACCTCCAGCCCAGGGGATTAGCCGGGGGACCTTTGATCTTCAGGTATCGATTTGCATCTTAAAGGAAGTATGATCTCATCTGGGCCAGCTCAAAATTCCATCCCTGCCCCCCAACCCCTGTCTGTTTACCAGCCCCGGGCTGGTCAGGGCCTCCCAAGTGGGGCTGAAACAACAAGATCAGCCAGACTCAGAGAGAAGGCCGAGGGAAGGTGGGAAAAGGACGTTTGCTTTCTAAACACAGGCTGGTCTGCTATTCCCCCTTCCTGCAGTCAGAGAAACTGCCCAAGGTTGTGAGTGTGCAGAGGGGACTGTGGTGGTCCCTGGATCCTGGCAGGAGGTGGTATAGCAAAATGAACTGAGCACATGCTTGGAGATCAGACAAAATGAGGTGCAAGCCCTGGTCTGTCTTGAATCTCTTTTAACCTGTGCGACTCTGGGCAAATTTTATAATCCCTCTGGCTTATGATTTTTTTCTCATTGTAAAGTAAGAATGAAAGCCTTAAAAATCTATACTAATAACCATCCTGGACAGTTGATGTGAAGAAAAGCAATAATATGTGTAAGGCAAAGTTGGATCAAAAAAGAGGTACCAGTCGTTACTGTCATCTCTGAGAACACTGGCTACCGAGGGAAGGGATGCATCTGCCCTTGGCTTGTTTCCATTTCCTTATTCCCTGGTGCCTAAAACAGTGGCTGGCTCATACAAGGCACTCAATACATATTTACACTGTTAAGGAGTGAATCATCATTTAGTCATAACTGTTGCTGTGACTGTAATTGGCCAAGGATTCCTCACTTGTCCACTCCTCTAGCCAGGTGCAGGGAAATGAGAAAGACTTACCAATGCAATTGAAGGAAACTTCCTGGCGGCAGAAAAGGGAGCAGCCATCGCCACTGATCTTATTCATGTCGTCACATTCTTCGCCTTGGCTTCTGCAGAACAGGTACAGAAGAGAAAGGTATCACATCAGCTTCAAAACCACCACTGCACATGGAAAAGTCCCGTCCCGTGTGTCCCCCCCACCCCCAACCCCCGTCATGAACTTTCCATGAGGCCTCAGGCAAGTCTATTCCCCTGTGTGAGTCTCTGTTTCTTCGTCAAAATGAGATGCCTAAAAGATGTAAATTTGTAAGATCCTACTACATTTTGTCTTCTTTTTTGTTTCTGATGACAAACAGAACTTCTGCTTTGAACTCATTCTCTGAGATCTTGTCAGTTTTGCTAGCAAGTCAGAGAGGAGTAGGGAATGGATGGATGAGTGAATAAATGAATGAACAGACTTCACTGCATTGTGTCTGGAAAATATCACTGCTGTTTTAGAATGGTCAGTTTAAGATAATTTTGACGTTTCTAAAATATAAATTGCTGTTTTTCGCTATGCCCTGTTTCAACCCCCTCCCTCCCCCACCCCAGGCCCTCAAAGGTCAAGATATGTTGTCATCCACAGGCTCAGGTTTGGTCTTCCTTTCATCAGGAAGTTTTGTCTTCTCTGTGGGGTGTGTCATTTCCTGGTGTCAAGAATGCCTAGGCTGTGGAACTATGCTTCTAGGAAATAAAAGTGCCTCCTCTTGTTTATTTTAGGAATTATTTTCATCACCTAAGGATGATTCTACAGAGGTTAGGATGGGAAGAAAATGAGCAATGCTCTCTGAATTGGACCTAAGAGAAGAGAAGGAGGAACAATAAATGAAAGATTGGATGAATTGCTACTTTAAAAAAAAAATCCCATTCTTTGAGAAGCAGAAAACCTGGGTTTTGGTCCCATGTTCCAAACCAGCTGAGTGATCTCCAACGAGCCACTTGATCTGTCTGGTCTTTCTATCTTTGACAGTTTCAGTCAATTAAAATTTAAAGTAATTTAGAATGCCATGTCTCAGTCACAGTAGCCACATGTCAAGTCCTCAGCAACGTGGGTGTAGCTAGTGACTACTGTGTTGGACAGCACAGAATATACGTCCATCATTGCAGAAAACTCCACTGGGAAGTGCTATGCTAGGTGCTGATTTTCAGTTTTCTCACAGGTCAAAACGGGGATAATTATACCTACTCCTTAGAGTGGGTGCAAGAGTGGAATATAACTTTCTGTGACTGGCACGGTGTGTCACATAGTAGATGCTCAGGGAATCCCAGTTCCCATTCCCATTGTGTCCTGGGAGGTCTCTGCAAAGTGCGTGGCAGCTGTCCCTCCCTCCCCAGAGACCAGCTGGGACCTGTCACAGCATGGAAAAGGCCTCAGACTTTTCCTTTCGCCCTGGCAATTAAAACTGGGAAATGTTTGTTGCTTCTAAGAGGTGTCAGCGTAGCAGGATGGTGTCTTGCCATCAATCCTTAAGATGGCTAGGACATTGCATTGATCTCCAAAGAGCCACCCAAATTCTCTCCTGTCTGCAAACCCACAAGCAAAGAAGTCCAAATTCCAAGCTGGGCCCCGACTCCAATCTCAGCCGTGAATCTTGCACGTTGGATACTGGTGATGGCCTTGTGCTTCTTAGCAATTTCATGGGTTATCTGGGGAGAGGTTTTTTGTTTTTTTTTTTTTAAACCTGGGCTGGGTTCCCTAAGCCACAAAGAATACTTCTAACCAGCCTTGCCTCACCACCCAAACAGTATGTTCTATTGGTTTAAGCATAAAATTAGGGTCACCACAAATATCTTCTAGGCATGAGAGATCTATCATTAGGTAGAGAGGTTCTGAAAAACCTTCTTTGACCCCACAGGCTGGAGTGGGTGGCCATCTTCTCTGTGTCCAGGCTCAATCTATCATAGCATTTGTCAAACTGTCTGCCTTTGTTACTTGAGAACCCCCTACACTAGGCTCTAGGACCCCAGTGCCTGGCGCAGTGCCTGGGACATAGCCAAATGCATGTAGCTACTCCTTCACTTGTTGGTTTTGCGTGGTTGTCGGTCAGATGGCAAGGCAGTGGTAAATCCAGATGAAAACCTGGGCCCTGGCTTCACACCTTGGTTCTGCTCCTTACTGGGTCTGTAAGCTTGAGAAAAGCACTGTAATCTTTATGTGTTAGTTGTCTCTTTTGTAAAATACAGTAATAAGACCTATCTCCTATGGTTGTTGGAAGAACCCAAGGAGATGACCATGTAGTAGAGTCCCTCATGCATAGTAAAGGCTCAATTAATATTTATAAATATTACCATCATTGCCATAATATTCATCCAGGGTTTTCACCCATGAGGGGCCTGATTGAGTACTGGATCTGTCAGTAAGTCTTTGTAAATTCCCTTATACACATATGTGAGGTCTGTCTGCCAAAAGTCCAGCCATTGTTAATATAAAGAGAACAGTTTGTGCAACATCAACGTAACCTGGCAGCCAAGGAGAGGGGACTGGAATGTGCGTGAGTGAACAGTGACCACTTCACTGTACTAGTCAGTGAGGGCAGTAGACACCATTGAGTGACCATGTGTACTGTGTGGCTGTTGCATTCAAAATGACTGAGTAGAGCAATGAATTGTCATCAAATTTTGCATTAAGCTTGAACATTCTCCCGTGGAAACTACTTGTATGATTCAGAAGCCACAGCTGTGGGCAACTGGTGATTGGCAGCTTCATCACAACAATATGCCCACTCATGCATCATGTCTCGTGCAGTTTCTTGGGGAAACACCACCCAGGTGGCTCAGCACCCCTGTAGTCCAGATTTGGCACACTGCGGCTTTTGGCTTTTCCCAAAACTAAAATCACCTTTGAAAGGGAAGAGATTTCATACTGTTGATGGCATTCAGGAAGATATGACGGGGCAGCTGATGGGGACTGGGAGAACTGTGTAAGGTCTCAAGGTGCCTACTTGGAAGGGGACTAAGGCAACATTGTCCTATGTACAATGTTTCTTGTATCTTCTTCAATAAAGGTCTCTGTTTTTCGTATTACACAGCTGGATACCTTCTGGACAGACCTTGTATATAGCAAATTAGCATGCATTATATCCCCTGAAAAATCCAACTAGCTACGATGCTATCCCTCCTTTTCTTCAAAGTTGTATTTTTTTGTCTGTGTTTTGTGTTTTTGTTTTTCAAGTGTTTGTTTTGGCTTAGGGAACTATTCATCAACTGCAATCAGTTTCTACAAAACATGTCAACAATTATTAGGGAATTGCAGGTAACTTAACAAGTATTTGATGTCTGTGCAGGATACCAATTCTGGCTAAAAACACTAAAAGCTTTGTTGTTACAAATATTATTTAAATTAACAGTCACAACGACAAAGCTTTTGATCAGTGAGAGGAATGACATTGTTTGCAGTGCTTCACCCGTGCGTCTTTATCTGGCTCCAAAATGGAGAGACTGGGTTGGAGATCAGGTTCCATCCACACTGAGGGAATTTCCTTTTTTATTTTGTGCTAAATTAGAAAATCCCAAATCACAATTATGGGTTTTCAGCAATGACCGCAAGTGTTTCCTGGATATTCTGGATTCGCCACTCCATCTTGGACCCACAGTGATGGGGCACTTTCCCTGGAGGCTGGCTGCGCAGCTGCTCAGTGTTCCATCAGGCAACATCTGCATAACAGCTAAAAGGTGACATCTTCATGTGGGAGCGAATAGCGAATGGCCTCCCTGTTCCTGATTTTGGCACATTAAACGTTGGAAACTGTATCTTCACGTTTGGTCGTTGCATCTGGATGTGGATCCTACATACACACAACAGCACATCAACGATTTCATCCTCTCACATGGAAGCAGCCTTACTTTCTCTGCTTGAGGAGTCAAATTCTTGGCAATCAGATGGTTTGCACCTTAATTCAACACGTAAGACTCCTTACATGATCTCCTCAGTATTAAAATATTGATAATTCAGCTTTGAAATCATAGTTGCAGGACTTTTGTGACATGGATATATATCCTTGAGATAACGCCACTTCAGCAAGACACTTGAAATCATGCAAATAATCATTACTGGCCTCATCAGGGTCAACATTTGTTTAACACTGCTACTCCTTATTTCAAAGACTTGAATTAGTACCCTTTTTGTAAGAGTGGGTGCACTTGAGTGGGTGTGCGGGGTGGGGAGCTGAATCTCATTCACACTACCATCTCTTTGCACGGCACATTGGAAAGATGCAGTTCACTGGTGCTCCTCTGGTCACACGCAACATATTCATAGTCTTTTCAACGCCACGCCTCGGCAGCTGCTGGCCAACAACTGACGTCTGTGTGCAGGAGCATCTACCTGCAAACTCTTGACTCGCCTAACTGTGTCAGTCTTGCTCCTAGCTGGTCCTCTCCTCCCGATGCAGGGTTCCGGTTTACATTACACACTACGAAGTCATCAGTGTCAAATGAAATTGCTCTGCCCCTCTGGCACCGGTGTCAATGATGAACTGACAGAAAGAGCCGCCCAGGACTTCTCTGTCACATACGTGTTACACCTATGAGCTGATGCACGTTCTGCACATCAGTGGCTTCATCAACTGTGAAATAAGTTCTCTTTACGGCATCCCTCCCCCCACAGACATAGTCATTGCAATTCCACATTGCACGGATATTATGTGACACCCAGCAGTGCCATTTAATGAAGGAATTTTGCCAATAGCTTGTTTTGCCATCTCCACAGACAATGTTTATCATTATGTTTGCCAATAGTTTAAAAAGTCCTAGCCAGGGTGTGACTTGCAACTACGTTAGCAACCAGAAACGCAATTTTAGCAATAAGGGGCTTAACAGTGAATGATTTTTGGTCTCTTCTCCATCTCTAGGGACAAACCTATTCGATTTTGTGCCAGAAAACATTTTTGTGTTTGTTCTGGAGGAAAAAAACCTCAAAGGTTTACTTTTTAAAGAACAATGCAAAGGTCTTACTGGGTTCTTGCCTCTATTTTATGGTTGCATAACATCTTGCCCTATGGAGAGGGGGAAGGATGGTCTGATAATCCAATTAAATCCACTTTTTACACATCCAGCTTTATATTTTTTAATCACACTTTCCCTTTCTGGTTGCTCCTGTGGTATCTTTACACTTACTGACTAATTTGCCTCCCTGTACTCTGTACACATATTCCCATTCAATATTCACTCTGAAGTACTGTTTACTATTTACGGTTTCAATATGAGAGTGAGTTAGAATATTTTAGTATTTTTATGAGCCTTTGACTCATTTTCTAAATTGCGGATAGAACATGACACAACAGAGTAACAAATACATATTCAATTTTAACAGATATAAGTGATAACCAGCAAAGAATGTAGAAGTGCTTCAAGCTAGATGCACGGTGACCTGTTCACTGAGTGTGGGCTGGGGTGGAGAAGATGAGCGCAATCCTTGTGGCATGCATACATCAGCGAAGAACAAGAGCACACTGGTAGTCGGTGCGTAGCGGGAGCTCTGTGAAAGTCACCTCTTACATACCTTAGAAACGCATGCCTTCAAACAAATCACCATTGTTTTTCTTCTGAGAGGAGCAAACCGCTTGCAGATGACTTGACAGACTGCTGGGCGTTGCTAGTTTCCCATAGCTCACCGGCTGAAGCACATCCCATAAACCCCTCTTCAGCACCCTGACCATCTCTTGGCCTAATGAGCACCACCCCTCCTCTTCCTTTGGTTAAATTTACTTACTTCTGGATAATGCCATCGCCACAGTACCCACTTCCGTGAGTGTACACGGTCACAGGTGACGGCTCACTTTCTTCACTTCCGGAGACAGTGACGATCCAGTACTGGTACATACTGCCAAAATTTAGGTCCCTGGAAAACATGAAGAAAACTATTAGCTATATAGATACAGTATGGGGGGGTGGGTTGGGGAGAAACAACATCGTTCCCCTTGAGTACATTCTGTCAGTCTCTCTTACTTCTGCAATCACATCCTGTTGTCCAGGAATCTTTATTGTCTCCTGGGGCAAAGGCACTCTTGTACTCAGGAAGGGCGCACAACAATGACAGTTAGCATCAGCTGGGAGATGACCATGTATATTTCTAGACACTTTTTATTATCGATTTAATCGGTGCAATAACCCTGGTGGGTAAGAATCAGAGGGTATGTGGCCCCTAAAGAAGATGTGGAAGAATGCCATCCAGGGAAATGAAGTGGAATTAGCAAAGGCTCAGAGGTGGGTAAATACCATGCCTGATTCTGGGGGCATCATCTGACCTTTTCCCATTGTTTTGAGACCTGAGCAGAAACCCCATTACATACGAGCAAGCTGTTTCCTTACACCGCACACCCAGTGATTCTTTCCCTCCTGACTCCCTAGGTCTCTTACTATTGACCAAAATAATAATAATAATAGCAGCATCCATTAATTGAATGTCAGGCCCAGGGCTATCCATTTACCATGTATTTTCTCATTTGAGAATCAAAATAACATTACACGGGTACTAGAATTTTCATTGTTATTGTACAGATGATGAATCGGAGGCCCAGCGAGATTAGGCTTCCTGCTTACGATCCTGCATTCTGCCTGTTTTAGTAATCTTATCCCGTGCAAGGAGGGGTCTGGTCTAGGAATTACCAGTCCAGGTACTGGTTCCTGTGAGGTTTCCGACTGGCATCAACTGCGTCTCTCCAGACCTCCCAGTACAAGGTCTGTTCTGACCTCCTCACACTCAGCCTTACACCAGACCCCCTCCTGCCCTCAGTTAGCCCCTTCAGCTCCCTCCCTGCTCGAGTTCATCCTGCCATCAAATGAACCGGGCTACTGTCAATTATCCTCCCAGGCACAGACACATTTATGTCCATTCCACAAGAAGAAATCACCATCCCCGTTTCCTTTACGACCATTTTCAAAGGAAGGTGTTATTCCTTTCCTTCATTTTCCTCTGCATCACTTCTTTACTTATTAATAATAAAAAAGTGCCATAGGAAAAAAACACAAAATGATAATGAAGAGAATTCCTATCAGATTCCAGAGTAGGAGGGGGGGAGGGTGGATTTCATAAACAAAAGGGCCATGTCAAACAAAATCTCAAGTCCTCCTACCCATCTGTTGTTTCAGCTGTTGTTAGGGCTGGGGCTGTTTGGGTAAGGCTAGGAAGATAACAGGTGCAGGGGCAATGGAGAGGCAATGTCTCGTGACTCTCAACACAACACCCATGAGCTGCAGTGTACGAGCACGGGAGGGTTCTGGTGAGGAGCACACCCTTCCTGAGACTATTTGCCTTACTACCTGAAGGAGAGTTTTTGTGTTAGCGCTGGAGCAGATAGTAAATTGGGGGTAGACCAGAAGTCCCTGGGGATTCCATTAGTGCTCTCTGTCAGTGAAAGCTAAGCAGGTAGAAATGCATAAAAATCTTGAGATATCATATGGCTGAATATATACATAATTGTTGCCTTGTAAACCTCTGGAATGCTACTTTATTGGGTAATTATACACTTTCCTTTTTATTTTAGTTTAATCAATATTTTTGTCTGCCTCTAGGCTAATGAATGTATACTTTTCCTGCCGTTGCTTCCAGAACTCCAGTACTGTGGTGGGGGAAAGACTGCTCCCCCCAGGGGTTCCATGAAAGCCCAGCTACAGATGACGTGCACTCTACAGTACACTCACTTTGCTCGACAATGTGCAGGCGTGCCTTATATTAAACAAATATAACCATGTCACGGCATAGAATAAATTTTCTTTAGGCTACATCCCAGGTCACTGGGGGCACATGGCCACTCTCTGAAGCAAATGGAACACTTCTGTGAAAACATGTGAGTGTGAAGAAAACTTCTCCACACTGCGTTTTTCATTTTGTGGTGTGTGTCACAAATGATTTATGGCTGATAATATTTAAGGTACTGTGATAATATTTGTGAATGTTTCCCTCCTCCTTCCTACCTTGCCCTCCCTCCTCCCCTCTTCCTCCTCCTCCTCCTCCTCAATAAATACAATTTTGAGGCAAGCAGGCATGTGTTTCTATCCCGACTTCATCACTTCCTCCTGAGAAGCTGGGGCAGGGGTTCCACTGCTCTGCGGCTATTTAACCTAAGTCACAGACCTGACCTCACAGCATTTCCTACAGGTGGAATGTGAGAACACAGATAAAGCACATGTGTGCCCAGCCTATGATAAGTAGATAATAAGTATTAACATATTACTGTTAATTATCGACATTCTTATTCTCTAGCGTTACCCTGTCCTCTCTTTACTAGAAGGAATGGAGTAACAGATAACTACATGTAACCTTGGTTAGGTAAACCCAGGAACGTGGGACACCATCTATCATATGTTTCCAAGCTTGATGGGAAGCCTCTTTCTGCAACATCATTTGGCTGGATCACCCTCAGTGCCTGCCTGCCACTTGCCTTCTCTCTAGGTGGTTATTCCAACTTCTGAAAATTCTGGATCCCAGGTTTGTCTTTTCCCTGGGGGGGAAATCTGTCTCCTGATGACTTCCATCCACTGCCCTCCTTCTTACCCACTAGCATCCCAGGCATACATGTGGTTGGTAGAGAAACCTTAGTAACCCTCCTTCTTCCAACTGTGTACATGGCTCATATATCATTAATCTCATGGAAGCCAGGGGTCATTATTCCAAGTTTACAGATAGGAAAATAGAAACCCAGGTCACCTTATTCATAAAAAGGTAGAGAAAGGTAACAGGGTACATACAACTGTGATTACAAAGATTATGTTTTCCTACTGATGCCTTCTTGTGATAAAACAACCTGTTCTCCAAGTGAAAGTCAAATGAATGCTGAACAAGGGCTCTTTTCTCAGGAACCTAGGTAGAGCAGAATTCTCTCAGGACCAGCTAGTGGCTTCTGAAGGCTTTGCTGGAGGTTAAGACCTATTTCATGGCTGGTTTAAAAGTAGGACATTTATTTCAGGTTGTTCCTTTCAGCTGCTCCTAAAACCATCTGGAAAGTCTTAGACTGTCACTCGAACTCCTTCCCCTCCGTGCCTCCCACATGCAGGCAGGCCCTGGGCCCTGTCGATTCTTCGCACCCATAAGCTTCCATGTCGTTCCCCCTGCAACCCTGCTGCCTCCAATGTCTCCACCTGGATGGCTGAAGCAGCCTCTGGCTTGCCCTCCAGCCCCTGTATTTCTCTCTTCCAGTCTTGCCAACGCCATGAGAGTTTCTTAGATCCAAAGCCGCTTTCCAACCCCAAATCTTTGCACTTAGTGCAGGATGAGCAAGCCGAAAAACTGCCTACTTGTATTTTGTTTGGAACCAAAATTTTACCACTTCATCTGAAGCACGATTAGTTTTATCATTTCTGATTTCTTTCATGGAATTCTGGGTGCCATTTTAAATTTAAAAGAAAAGCTAACCTCCACAAGAATTTAATCATCCATTCTTCAAACTGCTTCTCAGATTAACTTCACATTTCTAGCTAATAGCTTTAAGTTGCAGTATTTAAATGTGATGAGATTATTTGTCTTTTGAAGGGTTGATTGGTTTTGAAGGGTTATTTTGTGCATCCTTTGTATGACTTTTTAAAAAAAATGTTTTTAACAATTAGCTATTATCTTTCACAAATGTCTTAAATGATGTATGTGTCCTAAGCCTGCATTTCCAGCAATTAGAAAGTTGGTTGGAACATCATTCCCTACACCAGAATGTTGTAGGTTTGATTCCTGGTCAGGGCAAACACTTAGGTTGTGGGTTCGATCCCCAGTGGGGGTGCATATGAGAAGCAACAGATGGATGCTTCCCTCTGAATATCAGTGTTTCTCTCTCTCTTTCTGTTTCTCTCTCCCTCCTTCCTTCTCTAAAATCAACAAAAACATATACTCAGGTGAGGATTAAAAAAATAGAGCCAAAGAAGTAAAGCAACTTGTCTACATATTTTGGATGGGTTTCAGTTGGTGTACCATATTTAACTACACATAAACACTTTCAGTAATACAAATTTTTGCCAAAAGCTAAGTCATGTGGTGCATATATTAATATTCTGAAGATTTTACAATCTGTAACCAAGTTTTCTGATAAGATCATACCCCAATTCAATACACATCACTAACAATATGACTTTTCTGAGGAGGAATATGGACAAATCATACGAGTGTAGAATGCCAATATTTCTGTGAGCCACCCAGCCAGGGCTGTCTCTGTCTTTCTACCTTCCAAGTAGAATATGTGATCCTTGCCCCATACCAACATAATGGTAAAATGAGAAATATGAAAGCACAATAGGAGAAGAGAGAGAGAGCAGCTCACTGCACTGTGGAAACATCCCACTTTGTGTCTTCCAGGAACCCCCGTCTGAGCCTCTCGATCACACCTATTGGTGGCGTCTTGTTTCCGTATCAAACACCTACTCATCCCGCTCTGCCTCTCCAAACAGCGTAACTGGACTGGGTTATACTTCTTTGAAGCTCCTCCTTGTGCAATAACAATAGCAACTGTAGTTCCCGTTTGTTGACTACCATGTGCCAGACACTATGTCTAGTATTTCCTATGAATAATCTCATTTAACCAAATAACACTTCCTTGAATAATTATCACTCTCTCCCAGTTGAGATGAAAAAAAAACAAAAAACCCAACAACAAGTAATACTTAGGAGACGGAAGCTACTGCCCATAGTCACACAGTTTTTGTCGTGGGGCAGGGACTTCAGTCAGATCTATTTAATTTTATCCCAAGTCACTGCTTTCTGGAGGTGGAAGCTGTTACGAAGTGGGAAAAAATATTTATGTATTTTGTGATTATATATGTTGTGATATATATATATATCACAACAGAGATTAAAAGACCTAGTTTTGAACCAAGTAAAATCCGTATTCTAAGGCCTGTCAGAAAGTTCTAGAAGTCCGGAGAAACGCATACTCTCTTAAACACTACCACAAGCCATCTCCTGCCTCTGACCGTCCACTTCTTTTTCCATCTGTGAAATGGGAATCTGGAAAGGATGTGATGATCAGCCCTGCCACCTAGAGCTCTAATTTAATGAGAAAAGCATTGTTGCATCTTTCTGTTACGGGCTCCTCCACAGGCTAGGAGCTGCCTCCGCAGCTGAAGGTCTGCACTGAGAATGGGTGCAGTGCGGACCTCTCGCCCAGATTGTCTAAGCTGGGAGACAGGGTGTGAGGGCCCACTGGGATGCCTTCTGGCTCAGGAAAGCCCCCAGATTCCAGTTCTGCTCTAGGCTAAGCATCAGAGGGTAATGTCTGGGCACTCTGTATACCTGCTTCCAGCCAAGGATGGGGCAAGAAAGAAACAATCACCTATAAGCCTAAGGTGTTGTGCAAAGGGACTGTATACATACCATTATTGCTATTTTAATTGGAAAACGTATCAATCATATAGAAAGGTATGGAGAACGCCGTAACAAATGTTCTTGGACTTACTAGCCAACTGTGCCAAATTGTAGCATTTTGCTATAGTTTCTTCATATCTTTTACTTTTGATGTAAAAGAAATTAAATACACTGTTTTGTATATTTGTTTTCAATCCTCCTGTGTGCTCTTCCTGCATCCCATTTCTCTCCCTCCCATGAATGGTTTTATACCTTTTGTACACATGCATTGTTTTGCATATTTTAAATGTGTTACTACTATATCATTATGTAGTTTTTTTTTTGTTTTTTGTTTTTGCCTAGTATTGTTTTTGAGATCACAGGTACTGATACATGTAGAACTAGCTCATTATTCACTGACATAAATATTTTACTATATGAATATACCACTTTTTTTATCATCCTTTTCTTGATAGACACCTAGGTTGTTTCTATTATTATTTCTATCGTTATTATTTAATCATTTTGGTTGTCTTTCCAATAATGTTGCTTTAAATGTTTGTGTTCATATTCCTTTGTACATAGAGCAAGAGTTGATTAAAGAAAATCCATCTACGTGGTGTTGCCAGGTTGAAGGTAATCGCATCTTTGAGTTCATTAGACATTGCCAAATTATTTTCCAACATGGCTGTACTAATGAACATGCCTACCAACAGACTTCCCATTGCTCTAGGCCCTTGCCAGAACTTGATTCTGCCAAACATTTAATTTTTGCCAATTTGATTAGTATTAAATGATATCTCATTACTGTTTCATTTTGCTTTTCCCTGGTTATTGGCAAGGCAGGTAATCATCTCATGTGTTTGTTGACCACGTAGCTTTCCAGCTGTGTTCACTGTTTGCTTATCGCTTTTGCCTATTTTCAATTGGGTTCTTTTTCTTTATTGACATGTGTGTGTATTCACATATACAAAGTCCTCTGCAATTACGGGTACTACAAAATACCGTGGCCAACTCCGTGACTCCTATTTCTTTATTTTGTTTATGCTGCTTTGTTGAATAGAATTTTAAGTCATTTCCTTCATGATTTGTGCTTTTCATGTCTTGTTGAATAAATGTTTCTTTACTCTAAGGTCATAAAATAGTCTCCTCTCTTTCCTCCAAATAGTTTTAAGGCTTTTATTTGCACATATATGGCTTCAATCACGTACGACATAGTTTTTAAAATGATATGTGGTAAGGACTGTTTTCCCCCAAGAACGGATGAACCATTTGTCCAGCATTATGTCTGCAGTAGTTAATTCTTTCACTACTGAAGTATAAGACCTCCTTTGCCGTACGTATATCACTCAGGACTTAGACAAGTTTATTTCTGGCTTATCTTGTTACATTGGTCTATTTTTCCTATGATCTTATCCATCACAGTCTATTTTAATTTCCATAGTTTTACCAAAGTCTTGATTTATGCTACCAAGTCTATGCTACAGGGACCTCTTTGCTTTTTCATGTGAATTTTAAGTTTCATTTCTTAAAATGCCTGTTGAGATTGCAACTCCAATTCCATTTTCTTTGTAGGTGCACTTGGAAAGAACAGAAATCTTTGTCATGCTGCACTTTCCCATTTACACACACAGTTTATTCTTTTATTTATTCAGGTCATCTTTTATGCTTTCGGTAAAGTTTTATAGCTTTCTTCGTAAAATCTGTGATTTTTTTTTATTAGGAATATATTCTAACTCTAGGCATTTTATAGATGTCAATGCTATTGTAAACGGTAGCTTTTAGCCATCTACCTATTTATGTGCCTGCACACATACACACAGAGCAGGCTGGGGAGCTGCTACCTGTATTCTATATTCATAGCATCATATTTTGGGGCTGATAAAAAACAATTGAGCTTTATAAATTGTTATTCTATTTAGAAGTCCTCAAAGACTATTTTATTAGTTCTAATAATTTGTTGATTCTTTTACTATGTTGTCTCTTACAGATGAGGCTAACGATAGTGTATTTCTTTTTAATATTCAGATTTTTATTTCTATTTCTTGTACACTCAGTTGCCAAGACTTACAGCTCTCCCTTCATGCAAACTACATAAATAAAATGTGAGGTTCAGGGCTTACTTGTCTAGTTCTTGGTTCCATTTCATTTCTTGTCCCCGGTAGTGTATTTTTCTGATCTCAGCCATTCCTTTTAAGGGATGCTAGTTATATCAGTTATATTTTATCTAGAATTTCCAGATAGATATTTGTATTGGAAATATTTTTAGGTTAGTTAGTTCACCAAATTGTACATACTATTTTTAATATAAACCTGAGATGTAGAAAGCATTTGCATAGCTCAGCTGAAGTTCAATAATCTGCCCAAGGCCAGGAAGGTAATAGTCATAAAGCAGAATTTAAGCCATGCTGTTTCACTCTGGAACCCTTCCCCTTTCCGTGACATTGAGCTGACTCCTTGGATAAGCACACACTGGTGAGCTATATGTTAATATCCAATCAAATACAGAACACTAAAACTATCTGAAGAGAAGGCAAGCTCTCCTTTATTGTCCTAAAGTCTTTTGGGGAGCTGCTACCCAACTAAATTCTATTTTATTTCTTATGTAGAATGTTAGAGAAAAATAGCTTTAGCTCTAACATATCTTTAGAATAAAAGCTGATTTTTCCCTCGATTGAGAAGTGATAATACATTATTATAATTGCTTTATTTTTTTCTAATCATAAGGATTACCCATGCCTGTTTTAACGACTTAGCTAT
>VMDR010001405.1:0-129117 GCA_007922815.1 Macrotus californicus | reverse complement strand
GTGCATGGTACTTGATATATTTAATAAATGCTAAGTTTACGAAAGGTTTTTTTGGTGTGTGGTTTAAAAGGAAATTGCATTATAAGGGTGAATACTACACATGCATTACAAGCAGCTGTCCTGCCGCATCTTCATCAGAAATCTACATGCAAACAATGCAAATGTGTTTTACTTTTTGTGTGCGATAAAAACACAGTTTATCATCTTAACCATTTTTAAGTGTACTGTTCAGTAGTGTTAAGTACATTGCCATTGTTGAGAAACAGAGCTCCAAAACTTCCACACCTTGCAGAATTCAGTATCCATTGAGCAACTGTGCCTTGGGCCCTTCCACCAAGCTCTGGAAACCACCCTGTACTTCCCGTTTCTATGAATTTAATTTCTGTTTGGATTTCTTCTGTGAATTACTTTATGGCCCTCATGTAAGTCACAGTATTTGTCCTTTTGTGACTGACTGATTTCACTTAGCATAGTGTCCTCAAAGTCCATTCAGGTAACATGTGACAGGATTTCCTTCTTAAAGATGCATAGCCTTCCATTGAATGTGAGTGCCATGTTTTATTTATTCATCCGTCGATGGACATTCGAGTTGCTTCCGCCTCTTGGCTGTTGTGAATAGTGTTGCTGTGAACATGGATGTGCGAATATATCTCTTCTATGTTCTCAATTCTTGTAGATATATATACCCAGAAGTAATGTTGACAACTGTTTTTTATAGGGTATTTTTTTAAAGCTACAATTTGCAGAATTTAATCCCTTGAAATATTTTTAAAATTATCTTTGACATCTAGTCTTAACAGTAGATTTCAGATGTCAAGAGGTTAGGTCAAAAAATAGAAATTGAAAAAAATGAGTCCATGGTGACATTTTAAAATCCCATTAATGCCAAGTAGAAATAAAAATCAAAGCTACAAAATAATACGAGGATTGATTCTTTTTGCAACTTTTATAGTCTCAGTTTTCTGGTAGTTCTGCCTAAGGGTAAATTTAAAGTCACATGGGTCCAATAAAACCTCTGGGACATTTTCGTAATGAAGTGGACTGCTCCCAAGTCTGGAGGAGTGGCGTCAGAGGAAGAACAAAAGTGACGTGGAGTAGCCAGGAGTTTGAGCTCTTCCCTGATGGGAAATTCCCTTGTGTCCACTGGCCACCTCTGCAGAGAGGTCTTACAGTTATTTGGCACCGATGGAATGGAGAAGACCCAGCAGAACAAGTGAACTCATGTCATGCTGAGTCATGAGACCCGTGAACGTGAGCTTTCCAAACAGCTTCAAGTTCTACAGCTCACGTGGACATTTAGGAAATGACAGTTCTCACGACTGCTTCAACTTTTTTGTATGCTTGAAATTTGCAGAACAAAAAGTTTGGGAAAGAAAAATAAAAACGGAAGTAGGGAGGAAGAGGGACTGTTACTCCCTTACCTGACTTGAGCAACGCGAGATTCTCCGAAACGCAGAAAGTATTAAACTTCAGCCAACATTCTTGGACCACCACGATCTGCTTTTTGGTTTTGACTGTGGTCAAGCACATAAACTAATTTGATATGCACCTGTTTTCTTACCTTCCAATGGACCAGAGCTGGAAAAAATCCTGAGATTGTTAACATTTGAACAGCAGAAAGGAGAAATGGCAGAAGTGACCAACTTGGATAATTCAAAGGCAAGAAGAGTTATTTCTAACTGGGGACCAGGCTAGAATTCTGCACTTCACTGCCCTCGATTGGTGATTTCATTTCAGAAGGGAGGCTGTAGTTTCAAGGTGGAAATGAATGTGTCATGACTTTCAAATATGAAATCAGTTGAATAAAAATTATTAAAGTTACTATCATCACAGTATTATAATAATATAGTAGCAAAGGAGAACTGAGCTTTTTCTAAGTGCCGAAAAAGTTGTTAAATAGCCATTTCAGGAATTAATAAATGGACAGTGAGAAGACAAGAAGATGTAGAGAGGAACGTTAAGTAACCTGATAGATTACAAAGGGTGACTTGAGATTAAACTTAAGATGAACTGTTTTACACCAGTACGAGGACCAATTCAAGCCAGTGTAGGTAGAAGAGGTTGAAATGTGAGATGCATGGGAAGGATCCTGAGTGGTCGGTTCCTGCCCACCACACGATAGGCATGGGTCTAGGTGCTAATAAACAACAAATGCATATTCTCATGGAGCATGTATTCTAAGAGAGAAAGATGTAAGTAATGTGTATTAAGGAAAAGCAGGGGAGGGGTGCTATTTTAGGTAGGATGGTGAGGGAAGACTCCTTAGATGTGAAATACAAATAGGTGCCTGAAGGAAGTGAAGGAGGGAGCTGGGCATGCTCCTGTCTGGCAGATGTGAGTTCAAGACAGAAGGAAGAGCAAGTGCAAAGACCCTGAGGTAGAAGTGTGGGCACATGCTGCCTGGTCTCAGATCAGCAAAGGAAAGGGACTGGAAGGAGTGGGGTGGGGTGGGGGATGGTGAGGTGGGCAGAGGAAAGGTCAAAGAGGAGTTCCACTGAATAATTTTTTTGGTTGTATTCATATTATAGGGAATAGAAGACTTTTACTGTGTATTTGAAAGGATTTGAGTGGAAGAGTCATGACTTGACTTAAAAGTGAGATGCGAAGCCATTTACGGGCTGTCCTGTGGTTAGGAGGGCAAGAGGGAAGCAAGGAGATAAATACGGAGGCCGGTAGGATAATCCAGCAAGAAACAATGGAACTTGGACCCTGTGGGGTCAGGGGAAATGGAGACAGATGGTTTGAGTTTGCATACCTGGTGAGGTTGAGCTATTTCCTGATGTTATAGGACATGTGAGAAAGAGGCATCAAAAGACACCAAATTTTTAAACTTGAGCAACTGGAAAGAACACGTTGCCAGCCACTAAAAGGAGAAGATGCCAGGGAACAAGCTTTTTGGAGGAAGATGAGGAATTCACATTTGAGCCGCCTGAGACACCCAAGTGTAGTTCTCAAGTAGGAATTAGTTCAGAAGAAATAGGGTTTGGCATAAAAGTGTGGGAGTCTTTAGTTTTAAAATGTTGGCTTGTAACCGTGGAACAGAGAGTAAATGAAGATAATTTGATCCAAAATAGAGTCGTGAGAATGGCCATTTCCCGGGTTGAATGGTTACCATGACAGGTCTTTGCCAGCCTGCCCTCATCTTCCTGGCCTCTCCACGGATCTGCTGCTAGCACTCAGTTCTCTGAACTCCTATTTTTTTGTTTCCATCTGGATTTTATTCTCTTAAAATTGTTTTGCCAAAGATAGAAAACAAGCCTCTGATCTTTACAGTTCTCTACCAGAGACAAATAACTTCTCTTAGTTACAGTTTGGAAAACCCCAAGGAAGACCCCCTCATGGCTTGGCCTCTGATGTAGGGGGGAGGGTCAGAACACAGGAATGACGAAGCAGGGGTCCTGTTTCTTGGGGTGTGTGGTTCCAGGGAAGAGGGATTTCAACTGTGCAATCATCGTTTTTGCTGTTTTCTCTGCTGGGAACAATAATAGCCTACTGACAGGCAGCCTATAAATGTATACAGCCTTACAAATGCATACTAGCTGCCTTATAAATATTTTGACTCTTACTTTATGCTGGCTGTTTGGAAAAGCTTAATGCTTTATATGTTCTGGAGAATCTTGTGTTGCTTAAAAGTCAGATAAGGGAATAATCGTCCCTCCTCCTCCTTACTTTTATTTTTCTTGTTTTCTTTCCCCAACTTTTTATTCTGCAAAGGTCAAACGTACAAACACGTTGAAGCAGTTGTGAAACTGTCACTCCCTAAATGTCCACGTGAGCTGTAGAACTTGAAGCACGTTGCGGCAGCTCATGTGCACAGGTCTCGTGACTCAGTGGGACATGATGTGAATCGCTGCTGCTCAGAGAACCCAGTTCTAAAACCAGAAAGGAAGAAACCAGCCTCTTTTCCTCTTTGTTTCGCATCAATGCCGACCTGGAAACATCTTCCTACCCCAGGTAGGGAGGAGTGTGAAGAAGAAGGGGAAGGAGAAAAGAAGATCCTCTTTATGAACGAAATTACCTTATTTCACTGTGTGTATGAATAAGTTTTAAACATGTTCAGCTCCACTGATAAACCCTAACTTGAAGGATGTGGGTGGGACCTTCTGACATAACCATGTACAAAGGAGTTTTGCTTTTCTTCCAGGGGTGTGTTTTAAACGGCTGCTGTCTTGTAAATCTGTCCCTTTAAGTGATGTAACTGCAGCAAAGATGAAATGCACTTCAGAGCAGTTTGAACATTGCTTCCAGTTTAGAACGGTGCCACGTGCACTCAGACAGCTGGCTCCAGAGTCGCACCCATGAGCAGCAGGCTCTCGCTTCTCATGGAATTAATCACTGGGCACGGGCTATGTGCTTAGCTCTGTGGAGGGTCAAAGAAATACAAGACACAGTTCTGATCCGCAACAAAAAGTGGCACAGTGCATTTTTAAATGGATGAAGCAAGGTGGGTAGAACTCTTGAACAACTGTGCTGAATTGCCACTCAATAGAGCAACATGACATGATCAATTTTGCCTTCCTCTGAGCCAGGAAGTACAATTGTATGTGCGTATGTGACGTGTGTGTGCTTGAAACCAAGACTGAAGCTCATTAGCTCACCTAACAGTGCTCATTTTCCATCTCTGGGTCCAAGGCGACTAACCGTGACTCTACTGTCACCATCCCCAGTCGGGTTAGGAGCTGATAGTGCAAGGGGAGTATTAGCCCATTATTTTTTTTCACAATGATAAATATATTTTATTCTCCTTAATCTGAACCATCTTGTATAGCGGTGTTTATCTCAGCATGGTCCATGGACCGACCGCCTGCCTTAAAACCACCTGAGGGGCTGTCAGACTTGCTAACTCCTGGACCCCAACCCACACCACTGATTTGACCCTCTTAGTAGGCGGACACAGGAGTCTCTATAAGGAAGCTCAGCTTTAAAGATTATTTTTTGCCTTCGACATTCCCAGGTCTACATCAAGGGTGGATTATGAACAAGACGGACTAGAAAGAGCGACTTGGAGGATGCACTGCTGGCCACGCCAGGCCGTCCCCCAGACATCAGCACCTGGCCGTCTTCTCCGCCAGCACTTCCATAGGAGCACTGTTCTCGTTGTGATTCCCACATGTCACCCAGAGAAACAGCATTTGTCATCATGGTCAGGGAGTGCTGCCGCACACAGACGGGACAGACAATGAGACAATACCTTAGTGGCTAGATGCTGGGTGAGCTCCCTCTAGGTGAAAAGCAATACATTATTATTAGCCCATTTGCATGGCACCCAGAAAAACCCAAGTGAGCCTGGAGGAAACAAGTCAGTAAACTTGGAAGATGGGAGCCTTCCTAAAATCACACGACGTAAGTGGACCAGTGTCAGACGGCCCAGCCAGCTCAGACGCCCAGAGCTGGAACGGCACCTGTGTCCACTTTCCCACCACTCAGTTGTGCCAGATGATCTGATGCCTTTGCTCTTCTACACATCATGCCTCAAATCCTCAGGCCCCCCACTGGCAGCGAGACAAAGCCATTGAGCTTCCATATTGGGAACAAGTAAATTGAATTTGTGGATGAAATTCCCCAAATCAATTTTGATTGCTGTCACTCTAGGAGATTTGGGGGACTCAAAACTGATGATGATGTGTGGAAAACATCTCTTTAAATTGCCAGGCAGAGCATTCACACTCAAGGTCTCCTTGCCCTTCAGGTCCCATTGGGTTTTCGTGAATTTCCTGCCCGGGGTTCAGGTGAAATTGAAATGAGGACAGTGCGTTTCTTTTTATCTTGATGACCTTCTCAAGTGCCTCTCTGAGTGAGCAGTTGGTCTGACGGCCGTGAAGCTCCACCACACACTTTATAAAGGCAAGGTGTCTGAGGCAGCAGTTAGTTTCCGCTGAGGCCTCTCTGGTGGGACTTGGCCTCACTGTGCACAACAACCTCTGTGGAGAAAGTGGCTTCCTGTACTTGCAAGGCATTTCCAATCAGCAGTGTTTCACACCGGTTAGCAAGTGCCCCTCCTGACTTAGTGACTCAGGAGTCCCTGTCTGACCCTGTTCAAGTGCAGTAAAGAGGAAACCAGATGAGTTCTCAGAAGCTTTTTTTTTTAATTAAGGAGGCATTGACAAATATCCACTCACACAACTCTGTGATCAGGTGGACTATTTCTGCTGGTCTGGAATTCAGGCTGGCCTGTGCATGGGGCTCTCCTGCCAAAAGCTGGTCCCAGAAGAACTAGCCTCATCGAAAGATAAGTAATAAGTTAAAAAAAAGAATCACTATGTGATCTATACAGAATGTTACAAGAAAAAAAAATGAGGAAAGTTGTAAGAAAAACCAGTGATAAGAAACAGGCACCAGAAAGGTGTGGCCATCAAATAGATAAAAAATGATGACCATATCACTCACCTTTAATGCAATAAAGGTTAAGTTGATCTAAGACCTCAAAGCAGAGGCACAGAGCTCAGGGAAAGAAACAGCTATGATTACTGTGGAGTTATTGTCATCATCATCATCGTCACCATCATCATCGTCATCTCCCTTTTCGAATGCACAAACAGAACGTAAAGTGTGTCCATATTGGTTTTGGTTGCTGTTATGTGTTAACGCATCAATCCTTACAACAGTCCAATGAGGCAGATGCTCTCATTTTGCTGAAATGAAAGAAAAAGTACCAAAGTAACTTAACCAGAGGTATGTTCGGATAAGGGGAATCAACCCCTGGCTTCAGAGTCCTCACTTTTGACCACTGTAGTGTCCAGCCCAGGAGCTGGGGAGTCCAGGGCGGGGACAGAGAAAGGAAACCCACATCGGAATAAGAACAACAAAAAAAATAAACACAGTTGAAAGTACAAGAAAAACACAAAGAAAAGGATTAAAAAGCAAGCAAAATGAATTGGACATGAAGAGTTGACAAGAATAACATGGCATTAGTCAAATGAGATCCTCAAATAGTATTTCCATGTAAATGAACCAGGCAAATAGAAAATAAAAACTCAAAGATAGTATTCAAGAATATCTCTAGAAATGAAAGACTTGAATTTCTACCATGAAAGGGCATGTACCATATCCCAAGAAAAACTGATGCACTAAGCATCAAATCAGAGTACTACAACTAGATTTCAAAGACAGACTCCTGTGAGTGTTCTAGCCAACAGGCCACGTTGCCTGTAGCGGGGGACTATCAGACAGATGTTAAACTTCTCCACAGCAATGGTGGGCACTTTTTCAAGTCATGGAAAACAAATGTGAGGAATCTAAGAATTTCACACCCGGCAAGTGCGTTGATCAAGCATAAAAGCAGAAAACACTTTCAAATAGGTAAGACTAGCAACTCCATTGACCACTTTTGGAAGAAACCACAAAAAGGCAAATTTTGATCAACCAAGACAGGTGAGTGGAGAAATCTTGGCAAAAGGAGTGGTAGCGAGCGTTCAATCCATACAACTGTTGGACTAAGAGTTAAAATACCTGTGGAAATTATGGTTGTAATACAGTTTGTAAGTTTCATACATCATTTTAATGTAGAAATAATATATATCACCAAGGCTCTGGAAGGAAATAAGAAAGAAAGCACACTGATTTTCAAACATTTTTAGAGAGCTGGAGGTCAGATGATACTTTTTAAAGCAGGAAAGTGACAATAATATAAATTTATTTAATTGTAAAGAACTAGAACTATTGAATATTGAATATATTATTGACAGGGCCCTTTAAATTGTATGTGTTCCAGGGTGAAGGATGGGCAAATAGATAGCACTGTTCTAAAGTTACCCCCTGTAGCTGGAGCCTCCACTGCCTCCTCAGGCCACCCATAAATTGCAAACGAAGCATGACCAGGGCAAAAAAGTGTTCAGTGCCCCCAGGGCCCCTAGCCTGAGGCTCACTGACACTGTTTGTTGGTTGGTTGGACCCAAGTCTTGAATTTCAGAGTGGTACTGGGTCTGAGTTCTCCCACTGGGCTGTAGAAGTTGTGACAGGTTTCAGCTTCACTCCTGTCCCTAAGCTGCCCTTGTGGTCTCATGACTCACACCGTCTTCCCTTTTCGAGGCTGAGACCCTGACTTGTCCTTTTGAGTCCCCCTGTTAGGAAATGGGAGGGTACAGTTAATACAAAGTCAGCCACAAATCTGTATAACAGCTGTGATAGATACTACCCCATTTCACCTTCATAAAAGTCTTAAAAATGGGCACAGAAGGACTGAGCAGCTTGCTCAAGGTCATACAAGTGCAGATCTACCAGTTGTCAGAGCTCCGTGCTTTGGACCACAACACATAAGTAACACTGGCCTCCTCTCCTGAAAAAGCAGTCTCCTACACATCGCACTCAAATGCTACTTGGTAGCCACAGACATCCATTAGGCTTCCACCAGCCGTGTTACTTTTTAAAGCAGTTTTATTGAGATATAATTCACATGCCATAGAATTCATTCATCCATTTGGAGTGTACGATGCAATGGTTTTAGCACGTTTTACACAGCTGTGCAACCGTCAACATCATCTGGATTTTGAACATTTCATCACTCTGAAAAGAATTGCCACACTGTTAACAGGCACCCCCAGTTCTCCCACCCTCTGTCCGAGGGAACTGCTCATCTACTCGTTGTCTCTGCAGATTTGCCCATTCTGGACAGAGGGCAACAGCTCACACTGCAGCAGCCGTGAGAAGCTGTCGTGTGCTCCAATATTTCTTTGGCTGAAGATGGTTTAATGAGGGCTCCTGCCATATCGAGGAATGGAGACACCTTAGTTACCTCAGAAGAGAAGTGTTTATCGTGGGGGTCCACCCAGACCGGGGCCCAGAGCTTGTCAGAACTTGAGGTAGCTCAAAGACCAGTTTTCTCTCTTACTGTGGCGTCTGGGTTGCTTTGGTCTCTCTCCTTCACTGAGACTCTCTGCATGGGCCCCAGGTGTGCCGCCTGACTGGGTTCAGTGTTACTCACAGGGAATGGCTTACGAGCCAATTCTAGGGCCCCTGAACGGTCGGGGAATGCCATGCATCACCACAGTCCCTTCTGTTAGCACCAGATCTGAAGAACCACACCCACCGGGGTTCTGCTCTGAGGCAGTGGCCTGGACCGGTGTTGTATCCCACAGGGAGCCCGGAGGAGTGAGGGCTGGCAGTTGGGGTTCCTACCCCACAGACCCAGGATTTAACAGTGAAAACATGGAGATGTCTCGTGGCACAGAACTGGGCTACTGCTGCAGTTTGGTCAAAAGCACACTTCATTCCCAGCGGCGGAGTTCAGCTCCACACCTGCGCCCAGCTTCTCACTCGGACAGCCTCTGCTCTGAGCTCCCATCTTTCCCTCCTTCTGTGGCGGCAGCTCTCTGGGCCCCTGGATTCTTGCTCTGAGTTGTGCCTTTGTCTATGGCACCTGTGGAATAATTAATGGCTTAGAACAGGGGTGTCAAACTCATTTTCACCGGGGCCACATCAGCCTCGCGGTGGCCTTCAAAGGGCCAAAATAATTTTAGGACTGTATCAATGTAACTACTCTTTAACTGTTAAGGAGCTGAAATTACATTCAGCCCTTTGAAGGCAACCTCGAGGCTGATGTGACCCCCGGTGACAATGGGTCTGACACCCCTGGCTTAGAAGGAGCCGGAGGCGTGTTTCCTCGGACACTGACACGGTGCTGTGGTCATCCCGACTCAGAGACCAGAGCTGCCCCTTCCAGTTGGCTGGAAACCGTCTCTGCGCAGAGGCTTCCTGAGGGGCTGACAGCAGGGATGACCTGAGGCCTTAGGAGACGGGGACCACGTCCAGGATTCCTCTTCACTCAGGTGGCTGGGGGCTGGAGAAGCCACACTAATTAAATCAGCACATAATGAGAGGATGTTGAGGTCTCCCCAGGCCTGTAGCTGCATCTGCTTCATGGTGGCATAATCAGTGATATTAACACACTCGATGAAGGCCCAAGGGGGCACTAGTCTGCAAGGGCACTCAGGAAAATGGGTACCCTGTGGAAGAGTGGGCCATGTGGCTCCCCTGGCCAGAGGAAAGAGAGCCTCAGAACTGGGGACATCAGCATCTTGGACAGGGCATTGTGAGCACTGTGGACATTGGAAAGGGACCGCCTCTTCTTCTTCCACATCGGCAGTCTGGCTCATCTGTGGGCCCCTGTGCCTATACCTGGTCTAAGTCACCATCACTGAGAGGGGTCACAGGATATGTGAAGCTGGTCGTAAGGCTGGAAGGACATAATCCAGCCCTCGGTCTGCAGGTCTGTTGGTGACTGGGTGGCCAGCGGCCTGGTCCCAGGCTGTCTTTCTAGCTCCCCTCCCCACCATAGCCTTTGGAGAATGGCCAGTGGAATGATAAGCTGATAGGCACATTGACATAAAAGGGGGCAAACAAAGCAGGCTGCCCAAGGCAAGCGGGGGTTTTGATTTTTAAGCTAGCATCGCTGCTGCATCCCTTCTGTGTGCCCGCTCTGCTCTCGGTCATTTTCATACTTCTTATTTAACCATCCCAACCACTCCCTGGAGTTCATGCTCTTATTTGTCCTTTAAGGATGAAGAGATTGAGATTCAGAAATGTGAAGTCACGTCTCCACGGTGACACTTCCGCCAAAATAGACTCAGTTTTGACTTTCAGTGGAGGCCACAGCTGATGGCCTGGATGTATCTGAAAGCTGTTCCCTAGTCCCTCCTCTCTACCCCGACCTCCCTCCCCAATCCCAGCCCTTCCCTGGGGTCGTGAAGCCTAGCTCTGCAGGGACAGAGGGACATTCCCACCCAGGCCATTCTCTGAGGACTAAACTGGCTGGTTCCTGCTTTGTTGGGACAAAAGTGGCCCCAGGCATTGTTCTCACAGGACCCAGAATGGAGGGGGCCTCAATGAGGGGAGACATCCAGCAGTAGGTATTCTCCGAGTCAAGGCAAGGAGTTCATTTGTGAAGGCATCAGCTTCCCTGGGAAGGAAACGCACACAGAAAAGGCTCACTGCCAACACATTCTCATCAGCAGAGGGGAAGAAAGGCCATTCCATGCAGCTATCCATGTGGACTGTGGGAAGAGAAGAAAGGCGAACGTCCTGTACAGGGAGTGAGCAGAGGGATGGGTCTCCTGGTGGCTGGGCTGGCTGCAGCCACAGGGCCTTTGGCTCCATTATGAGCCTGATTTTCTCTCTGGAGACCCCAGCCTTCATTCCCAAAAGGCCCAGTGACCTGGTTTCCAGGCAGGCTCCCTGATACCTACCGGCCACAATGTGTTCTTGCCTTGGCACCCATTCCTTCCCACACTGGTTTGGCGTTCTCTCCAGTGCCTGGCCCGAACCCTAACTCTGGCCAGGGCATGACCAGCCCAGAAGGAGGCTCTGGCCTTCTTTGAATAAAAGTAATCAGCTTATGGACCAAGTAAGGTGTCTATCTGTGCTATTCCATGGTGCTTCCTTCCACAGCTCCAGATTGTCACCTGACTTTTCCACTCAAGCTCAGCTTCATCATCCAAACTAATTCAGTTGTGATGCATCCACAAATATTAAAAATCTGGTCAATCTAAACCAAAGCTCTACTCATATATCTCAAATCTTTGCCCCTTCCTGCCCCCTATAACTACACACACACACCCCTTCTTGGCCTGGTTTGGTCTCGGAAGCCTGCAGTGGGGAAGGTCTCTCTTCCTTCTTCTGCCTCCTCTCTTACCCTATTGCTGTTCTTTTGGCCTTTCAGGGTCCAGCCTCAGGAAAGGGGGCATCCAAGAAAAAGAGCACAGAATCTGGATGATGAAGTAACAGTTGGGAGTCAGGGCACTGTGGGTTACCCCAAATGTGGGATGCTTTTGCTGATTCTTGGGAGACTCACCCCATCCCTAGGAATCTCCCATTTAGCGACCGGCCACGGGCAGTGCTTCCACTTCCTGTTTGCCCGTCCCTCTCTTGGCTTCCCCTCCTCCCTTATTTCCTTCTCCACAAGCTGGCGCCTTGCCTGAGGCCCGTCTGGTTGTAGGCATCACTGCTCTCAGCCACAGCATTGCCTTCCACTCACAGCACTGCCTTCCACCTCTGAGCCAGGAGTCAGTCTCTACATGACCCCAATTCCAGGAGACACCAGTCGAGCCCCCTTTAGAGTCATTTGCTTGAGGACACCCTCACTCGCCCTCCACCCACCGGTGGAGCACCTCTGACACAGTCTGACAGTCGGGTCACTCCCGAGAAATCCTCCCGACCAGCCTCTTCACTTCCTGAACTCCAAACCGGTTCTACTGGCACCCTACCCCTACCACCTCCAGGCTAAGAAAAAGAGAAGGCTATTTGCTAGATGATCCAAGGCCTCACTCCGAGGGTGGGGTCTGAGCATCTATTGTTCTTAGTTTGAGGTGCCTCAGGCAAGACTCAGAGACAGGAAGAGTCCTGTTTAACAACTGGTTAGACAAGCAAACGCCCAGTAAGACTCTGTGTCACCTGCAATGCCAGCCTACATGTCCCGGTCTGAAGGGCTGGCAGGCTGCCTGAGCCTCTCCCAGGTGGCATTTCCAGTCCTCATCCCCGGCTTTTCTCTGCTTCCTGGGTGCCCCTCAGCCTCCCTAAGAGACCTCACTGCGAGAGAAGAGGCAAAGTGGGGCTGAAATGCTTCCAAATCACTTTAGCCCAAGCTTCCCTGGCCACAAAGCTAATCAAGGGCCTCTCAGTTTAGGGAATGTGACATTTTGAGGGGAAGATGGGAGGTAGGGATCTGTATTTGCTCTCTTGTGGTCTCGAGGTTCTAGATTAGCTTTGGCTGAACCACTGACCAGCTGGCGGACCTTGGCAAAATCACTGAGCCCCTCTGGCCTTAGGGGCTTCACCTGTAACAGAGCTGGGCCTCATCTAAGGGCTCTTCCAGCAACAAGGTAGACAATGCAGCTGTCACAGGATTACTTCAGTGTGTCACGGGCCCATTGGAGATGGTAACCAACACGTGCGGGACAGTTGTCTCTCATCAGGCCTGATGGTATCACTGAGCCCCCGTGTGCTCCTCTCCCAGCATTCCCACACTGCTGTGACCACCGTCACTGATGTAGTGCCTGGCACCAGGACCTAGGCAGGTCCCCAACTTCTTCCAGCTCACCCATGACAGCAAGTCCTGCAAAGTCCCAAGGGTTCTGCCTCCAATATTTTCAATCTTGAATTAGCTCATCCTCTCTTTTGATTTGCCCTGAAAAGACTCGTGTCATCTCTTGCCTGGATCCTTCATCTTTCTGGAAACTTCCTTGATTGGTCCTCGTCGTACACGCTAATGTGTGCTTACATATTTGGGGGTTATTCAAATAGCATCTCTCTTTTTCTCTCAGATTGTAAACCCCCCAGGGCAGGGGACTGGGTCTGTTTTACTCATAATTATGTCTCAGTGAGGAACAGAGCCTAGTACATAATAGATGCTCATTAAGTCTTTAATAAATAATGAGTAAAAGAATGAATGAATGGCCAATCCCAACAGTCTCCAGGCAATCTCCCTGATCTTAGATTCTGATTACTCTAGATCATTCTTCAATTTTCTTACCAAATCTAGGCTCCAAAATCCTGCAGGCAATAAGAAGATATGAAACCTCATAGCTTGGCCCTTCAGAGTCCAGTTCCGCTTACTCATTCACCACCCTTTCCTCATCCTAAACCCTAGCGCATGTTTTCTCAACCTCGGCACTATCGAAATTTCGGCCAGTGAATTTTTTGTTGTAGGGGCTGTCCTGTGCGTTGTAAAATGTTTAGCAGTGTTACTGGCTTTATTCCACTATATGCCAGTAGTACCTGCTGCTATTTATGAAAAATGTCTTTAGACACTGCCAAGTGTCCCCTGGGAAGCAACTGTCCTCAGTTAAGAATCAACACTCTAGCCATGTGACAAGCTCTCCCCAAATATACCAAGCCTTCTGAAGTTCCTACTCCCCCAGCCTGGGATAAGAGACTTCCAGATCCACCCCAGGGCCTCCTTTTTCTGTGCAATCTTCCCTCATTTCTCAGGGCAAAGACCGAGGATAATAACGCTGATCATTGTTATACTTGTGAGACTCTTAGGAAGACTGAAAAACTCAATGTCCACGGAAGGGCTTGGCAGAAGGCACAAAGGCAACGTGTGTCAAGTCCATGAACAGATATTCTGTGTGTCCATGGTGGGTGCCCATGGA
The DNA here is from genome assembly GCA_007922815.1 of Macrotus californicus. Taxonomy (NCBI): domain Eukaryota; kingdom Metazoa; phylum Chordata; class Mammalia; order Chiroptera; family Phyllostomidae; genus Macrotus; species Macrotus californicus. The sequence continues at coordinate 115,033 of VMDR010001405.1, read as the reverse complement.
AAGAAACAGAATATTTGCCTTCAAGTAGCAGATGGATCTGTGAATGAGGGATTTATCATGTTGGGTATGAGTGATTTTTCAAAACGACCCCTCTTGCTGGCTGTGGCTTGGAGGGCATGAGACATGCCTCCACATCAGGGAAAGAGTTTAGGCAGAAGCACTCCTTTGCTTAAAAACACCCGCTTACAGGGCAGAGAGAGGTGGGAAGAAAGCATAAGACAGAGGACTCACAGGTAAGACAGTTAGGGGCTGGGCTTTGAACAGGGATCCTCTGTGAGCTTTTCTGGTTTCCCCAAAGTCTTAAGCACACATTTAACATCTGGCAAGGACACGAGAAAAACCCGGATAAAACTCTGACCCTCCATGCCCTCCCACAAGGCCTCCATCACCCTCTCCAGAGGCCTTCTCTGAAAGGTGTGCCTTCACTGAATTGCATTTATTCAAATGATCTGCCTCAGAAGGATGCCAGGCCTAGCAGAAATCCTCTTGGGATTTGAACCTGCAGTTCCCCGGAGCAGAAGTATTTCAAACCTGAAGCTTAGGTCATTGAGCCAGGCCCTAGGGGGACTGAATGCAAATTTTGTACTTTAATTTAAATCTGGGCAGGAGGAAAGGCACCACAGAAGAACGATGCCACCTGGGAATGCTGGAGCCCCCAACTCCCGCTGGTGTCTTGCCTCTGGCTGCGGCAGTCACCCTTGGCGGCCTGTGACTGGAGTGGAAAACAGCCCGCAGGGTTTCCCACTGCGTCTGCGCAAGGCTGGAAGATTCTCCTTCTTCAGCAAAGAATCGCTTTGCATTTACTGAGTACCTACTACGTGCAGGGCACAGAAGTGATCTCATCTAATCCTGGCCACAGCGTGAAGGAAGTGGGATTTGGAAACTGGGGCTCAGGCTTTACTGAGGTCGCACATCCGGGCTGACCTCATTTGGCTGCAATTATTCCATTTCAGTTCTGGTAAACCAGAATGTCATGGGCTGCAAAACCTAAAGCATCCTCATGTTCTTTGGCACCCTTTCTGGGGGCAAATGCACATGAACTAAAACCTGGGTGAGGCTCTCAGAGGGTCCGTCCCACTGGTGGACTGCGGGTTGTAAGACACCCAGGTCTGGGCTGTGACGGAGACCAGAGGCCCTGATACTGGCTTTTGTGCGCTGGCGCTAATGAGGAGCTCCAGGACAGCCCCCACCACGGCTTTCAAAGATCTATGTGCTGTGTGGTTGGTGCTTGGGGTAAATCTTGTTTTTATTACTCAAAGTGTTTGTATAAGGCAGTGTGCACATGAACCCCTAGGTAGGCCCTGGCAGCCTTATCTGGGAACTTCCCCAACCTATCCCCAGCTGTGGATGGGGCCCCTGCTGTCTGAGCCCACCTTTGGGGAGCACCCACTGGCTGGAAGTAGTCATCTGGGCCAATTTTCTAAGTCTGGCTTTTCAGGGTGGATGCTTTCATCCACATGCTCCACTGAGGAGCATTGTGGGAGCCAAGTCTGCCTTGGGCGCTGACTTGTTCCCGTCGGTGAGGGGTTGGAGTTGGACATGGGGGCTTCCAGTTGCCTTTCCTGGTGAGTCAGTCCAGCTGAAGGGCTGAACCATCAGTGAGCCTGCAGCATGCTGGGGGGCAGTGCCTCTCTGGGCTGCAGGGAGTAGCTGCTCAGGAGGCCTGCCCTGCCTGGACAATGGTCATCTTAAAGGAAGGCCCAAGGAAGGTGGACACAGGCTACGGGCTGGTCGTGAGCCAACCCTGTCTGACATCCTTGTTCCATCCCTTGAGAAGCCGTGAGAGGGGCCTGAAGAGATGATGTTGCCCAGAAGGTAACTTTTTCCCCAACAAGATGGGGAGGGCATGGGTTGAATTGTGTGTCCCCTTCCAAATTCATAGATTGAAGCTCCAACTACTGGTACCTCAGCATGTGCCCTTCTCTGGAAAAAGGGTTGTTGCAGATGTCATCAGTTAAGATGAGGTCATTAGGGTGGGCCCTAGTTCCAAATGACAGATGTCCTTATAAGAAGGAGACGTGGATACAGACACGCAGACAGGGAGAAGCCGTGTGAAGACTCAGGTAGAGGTCCAGGTGATGCTTCTACAAGCCGAGGGCCACCAGCGATGACCAGCACACCCCAGGAACTGGGGCAGGGGCATGAAATGGATTCTCCCTCACAGGCCTCTAAAGGAACCAACTCTGAGGGTACCTCCATCTTAGGGTTCTAGCTTTCAGAATGGTGGGACAAGATATTTCTGTTGGCAAAGCCACCCATCCTGTGGTCCTATGTCACAACAGCCCTGGCTTGCTAACAAAGTGATCCAGAGTGTCACACCGCTCTCCAGCAGGTGAGCTCCTGCATGGATTATTGTTCCTACTGATGTCAAGGGTGACTTGTACCCCAAACTGGTAATAATGACAACGATGATGATGATTCCTTCATTATTTAGTAAATATTTCTTAAAGTACATTTGAGCATCCCCTATTTATCTGGCACTGTTCTAGGTGCTGAGGATACAGCAGAGACCAATCCAGCCCTCAAGGACCTTAGGCTCCGAAAGGGGAAAGAAGGCAGCAAGCATGTGTGCGTGGCAGCGTGGCAGGCAGTGGTAAGTGGCGGGGAAGAATGAGACTAGGAGGAGGAACAAGGCTTCCTGAAAAGGGCCGGGAGAAATTTGCAGGAAGGAGCTCTCCGAGGCGATGCTTAAGCAGAACTGGATGAGGGTCAGGAATGTGATGGGGACAGAGTGCAAAGGCCCTGAGGCTGGGACAAGCCCGGCATGTTTGAGGACCTGCGGGACCCTGCAGTGACTGCGGTGGAGTGAGCGAGTGGGAGGTGAGGCAGGCAATGGAGATGTGTGTTCTCCACCCACACGGCGAGCCCTGGTTTCCCCTGCTCCTGCTGTAGTGCGGGAAAGCCTGTGCTGAGGGAACAGGTTGCTCACCTCTCATGTGCTGGACAGGTGGCTTGACTTTCTGGAGATATTTGGGGCCTGATGATGCCTTCTCTGCCCGCTGGGGAAAAGCACAACGGTCTGTGTTACTCTGGCGTCACCAGGCAAAAGGCCGCTGGGCCGCTGGCTCTGACAGAAAGCCGTTCTGTGTGGGGCCAGGCTTCCTTCCTGTAGGAAGAAGTCCCTGTCCCCACTGGGTCCCCCTCCAACCTGCCCAGGGCAGGTGTCTGGAGCTCCGGCCCACTCCCAGCCTCTCTGGGAGATAGAGCAGGTCTGGCTCAATCCACTCCACGCATTGGTCTCCATCTGCTATGCTTGGGTAATGATGGTACTCCAGTGTCTGAGCCGCCACCAGCACTGGGGAAGAAGTAATTTATACCATTTAATTTCCCTTGTAATTGTTCCAGCACTCCATAATACTCACTGGGTTGTTCCCTGGATTTCTCCCAGGAGCAGAGTATTTGGAGAGAAGGAGGGGAAGGCGGTTTGCTTTGGGCCACACAGAGGGGACCTCAGTGTGGGCGCTGCTCTGTCCTGTGGTCTGATGATTGAGGACAAGGAGCCAATACTTAGCCAGTGCCTTCTGGGTCTGAGAGTGGGGTGACTAGGCACCATCATTACCTTGCCTTGAGGGACCCTTCACAGAAAAACAAACCAGCCGATCAAATAGTTGAGTCGCCTGGCTTAGGCCTCATGCAACACAGTGTGGAGTGAGAAATGAAAGAGATGGCGCGGGTCCTGCCACCGGAGACTTCCATCCTGTTGGAGGGGCCGAGGCTCTGCATGCACGTGGTTTTGGGGAAAGGGGGATGAAAGAGCACTGAGCGTCATAAAGAAACCACTGGAGGAAATAAGAGATGTTAAGCCAACTGGGCCCGAGGGGCAGTGATTCAGGTTTGAGGAGCAGGAAGGAGAGGATGAGGTTATGTGGGAAACCCCCAACCTGGATGTTCAGATTCCTTAGGGATCCCGTTGCCCCAATTTTAAATGCCACAAATAGGGCTCCGAAAGGGCTGGGCTGGGGTTGTGGTTTGAATCGCTGAGTCAAGGGCACTTCCCAGACCTCACGTTTGGACTTCTTTCCAGAACTGGCTTTGTCTGCTGGGAGCCCACTTTGTCCCTTAAATGTCTCCAGAACCTTCTGTCTGTTTGACCCACAGCCGCGTTTCAAATGCACATGCACAGAAACAACTTTGAATTTTCACTGTTTCTCGCCTAGGGAAAAAGGGAAAAAAATTAGCTCTCCAGAACCCAAGCCCTAAACTGTCTTTAGAATGGGCGGATACAAGCTTCCTTTGTGCAGTTTGCCAAGGGTTTGGAATGCCATGTGTGGCTGCTCTTGTTCTGTCCCCTTCTGGTGAACAATGAGCCCTCCCTCAAGCCCAGGAATCCGGCTCATTTCCTGTATCTCCTATTTCACTCGACATGTGGTGTGTGATTCCTGTAAGTGGCATGATGCAAGCCTGGTGGTCAGGGGCAGGGAGGCCTAGGTGACTTCTGCTAAATGACAGGACACATCCCATCCCTGGTGTCTTATCCCATGCCCAGGAGCCTCCTTGGGTGGGAGTGTGTTTGTGAGCATCGTGCAGGATCAGCTCCGGCCTGGGGCGGGTTAACAGCAGCAGAAGTAATAGATGAAGAGAAACCTCTTTGCCTGTGTGATGCTCTGACTCCTCGGGGGACTGTCACTAGAGAAAACTGGGAGATCGAACACAGAAGAAAGTCAAAGGACGCCCTGCGTTTCAGGAATTTCGGCAAGACTACTTGCTGGGGCCTTGATAAGCAGCCACACTGGGTCACCCTGTTCTGGTGAACGTCTCGTTTATTTTGATTTCCCCAACGTGGCAAAGCCTCCCAGGCAAAGAGAATTGCCTCAGTCAGCCAGGCCTCCCACTGAGGTGATTCCTAGCACAATTGGGGTGTGTTTGATCTTAGCATAGTGCCTTTAATCAATAAAGTAAGTGCCGTGCCGGTTCAGTTTCCAGAGCTTTCTCGTTGACAGAGGCATCGCAGGATGAGTCCTGTGAGGTCTGGTTGCCTAAAACTTCAAACTAGATACGTGAAGCAGGAGCCCTTCAAGTTCCTTATTTCCTGTGCAAACCTAGAATCCATCATCCTAGAATTTAATTCAGTCAGCGTGCATTAAGCACCTTGTATAGATTATGAATAGGCTGTTTCCAGGAGAACGCAAAACAACCACGGCTTACATGCCACAGAAAGTGTTCTTCGTCTGCGGAACTGTCTGTGCACAAGCTGCTCAGTTAGCTGGGAAGGTGGCCCCGTGAAGTCCAGTCTGAGCTCACTCTCTCTTTCTGCTACCCGGAGCTATGCTCACGCCTGCTTGCACCAACATGGCTGGCCAGAGCCTCTGTGTTCCAGCCATGGAGAAGCAGGGCAGAGGAAGAGGAGGGCACACTCCTTCCTTTTCAGGGCAAACTCCAGAAACTGCACATGGCTTCTGTGTGCTTCCCTTTGGCCACAACTTGGGCCCAGGGTCAAAGCTAACACACAGGAGGCTACAAAATGTAATCTTTATTCTGGATGGACATGTGCACAGTTAAAAAGCAGCCCTTCCATTACTGGAAGAGAGAAGCAGAGATTGGATACAAGGGGGGCAGATAGCAGTTTGTCTTACACGCCAGATGTTCAAGATGCTAAGTAGGTGCTGAGTCAGAAGAAACAAGGTGGGGTTCGCTCACAATAGATACATTTAATGTAAGGATCTGCAATCTAGTATACCTTGTGAGAAAAGCGCAAGGCAGACTTTGAAATGAAGAATAGAGGAAGGAAAATCCCTGCTGGCACGAAACAGTTGGAATTCAGTGGACAGGCAATTCGGGGCAGCAGGGCTAAATTGGGATGCTGAGGTGGGGAGGTGGGGTGTGTTTGGGAGCAGTGGAGTCCAGTGGCAGGAGTGTAGGCAGGTGCGGCTGGGTAGACGGGTGAGCACAAAGAAAGTCAGTGTGGTCAGCCTGGGCTGGACCACTCATGTTTTGCAGCCTTCTCTAGCTATAAAGGGACTCTGTCAGATAATAAAGAAAACAACACAATGAGACTGAGGATTTATAAGGAGGTGTCAGGGAGAGCTGGAAGGAAGCTCTGGACTCAGAGACTATGGTTAAATAAAGACATAAATGTTAGTTCTACAGAGGCAAGACCTTTGGGGGAAAGGTAAAGGAATAAGTACTCTTGGACACTGAATTCTGATTTCCAATAGATGAGCCAAGGAGCGTCACTCACAGATGCACGCCCATATTGCTTCTTCCCCTGCCCTTCCCCTAGCTCCTGTGCACACATTTTAGAGTCATCGCACCTGTTTAAAGAGGCCAACCTGGGCTTTGATGACTCGTGTGTGTAGAAGTTTCCTATCTGGAGATGTTTCAGACACATCTTGAGCTCTTTGAACCAACCTGGAAACTTGATTAGATATTTTTTCCTCTCACACTCTATCTTTATACATTTATTTTTAAATGTCTAGTTCAATTTTTAAAATTGGACATGCATTTATATTGTTCAAAATCCAACAATATAAAAAGCAATACAGTAAATATTTCACTCCCACCTCTGACCCATACCTGTTGAGTTCTTACCTGAACCCCACACAGATAATCATGTAGGATGAATGTTTGCAGAGTTTTCTATCCCTGCTGTAACCTTGATCAGTTATCTCTTTATTTGACTGAAGTCTCTTTTATTCTTTTAATTATATTTTATTGACTATGCTATTACAGTTGTCCTGATTCTTTCCCCATGTGCCCCCCTCCACCCAGTGCCCCCCACTCCCTCAGGAAATCCCCACCACATTGTTCGTGTCCATGGGTCATGCATATAAGTTCTTTGGCTACTCCATTTCCTCTACTGCACTTTACATTCCCGTGGCTATTCTGTAACTACTTTTTGTACTTCTTAATCCCTTCATCTCTTCATCCATTCCCCCACAACCCCCTCCCATCTGGCAACCATTAAAACGCTCTCCATATCCATGGTTCTGTCTCTGTTCTTCTTGTTTGCTTAGCTTATTTTTTAGATTCAACTGCTGATAGATATGTATTTTTGCCACTCTATTGTTCATAGTTTTGATCTTCTATTTCTTAAATAAGTCTCTTTAACATTTCATATAATAAATGTTTGGTGATGATGAACTCCTTCAGTTTTTTTCTTGTCTGGAAAGGGTTTTTTCTGCCCTTTGATTCTAACTGATAGCTGCTAGGCAGAGTACTCTTGGCTGTGGGTCCCTGCTTTTCATGACTTTGCATATTTCTTGCCAATCCCTTCTATCTGCAAAGTTTCTTTTGAGAAATCAGCTGACAGTCTTATGGGAACTCCCCTGTAGGTGACTCACTGCTTTTCTCCAGCTGTTTCTAAGATTCTCACTCTATCTTTAACCTTTGGCATTTTAATTATGATGTGTCTTGGAGTGAGCCTCTTTGCATCCATCTTGTTTGGGACTCTGTGCTTCCTGGACTTGCAAGTCTCTTTCCTTCACCAAATTAGGGAAGTTTTCTATCATTATTTTTTCAAATAGATTTCCAATTTCTTGCTCTTTGTCTTCTCCTTCTGGCACCCCTATGATGTGAATGTTGGACTTCTTGAAGTTGTCTCAGAGGCTGCTTATACTATCTTCATTTTTTTAGATTCTTTTTTCTTCTTGTTGTTCTGACTGGTTGTTTTTTGCTTCCTTATGTTCCAAATCATTGATTTGATTCTTGGCTTCATCCACTCTACTGTTGTTTCCCTGCACATTGTTCTTTATTTCAACTAGTGTATCCTTCGTTTCTAACTGGATCTTTCTTATGCTGCTGAGGTCCTCATTAAATTCCTTGAGCATCCTTATAACCAGTATTTTGAACTCTGCATCTGATAGATTGCTTATCTTTATCTCATTTAGCTCTTTTTTTCTGGAGTTTTGATCTCTTCTTTCATTTGGGCCATGTTTCTTTGTCTCCTCGTTTTGGTAGCCACCTCATGTTTGTTTCTATGTATTAGGTAGAGCTGCTATGACTCCATGTCTTGGTAGCGTGGCTTAATGGAGTAGGTACCCCTGTAGGGTCCTGTGGCACAGTCTCACCTATAACACAAACTGGGTACTTCAGGTGCACCCCTTGTGTGGGCCTGTTGTAGCTGAGCCTTGGTTGTTGTTGGCAGGTCAATGGGAGGGATTTACCCAGGCCAGCCAGCTGCAGTGATTGGCTGTGACCATTTACCACCAACCTCTACCTTCTGTGGAGGATCAGCTGTGCAGGGGCAGGATGGTGGTGCTCCAATGTCATCTGTAGCTGTCCACCAGTTGCACTGGCCCTGTGGCTTCCTGGGTGGTGCAGGCCAATGTCAGCTCCCACCTGTGTTTTGCCTGGGGCCACCCTGCCTGAGCTATAAAGCAATCTGAGATGGCTGTTTCTTGTGCTAGGCTTGGAGATTCCTAGGCAAAGCCAAACTGCGAATCTAGGCTGGCTGCTGCTAGTGCCGGACCTGGAGCTCACTGAGGTCAGCTGTTGCTTGTTTGAGAGGACTTAGGAAGTTGTGAAGCATGGAAAAGCAGCTTGGGTGGGTCCGTAAGTTGGGTAGGGAGGAGACTCTGGGGATCTCCAAGGTGGGTCAAACAGTGTTACCCAGGTTGATGGAGTTGCAGATATGGTACCAGCTTGCCTGCTCTGTGGCTCTGTGGAGGGAGGGTTTAGAAAAGGGACGATGGTTTCTGCTCGCCTTGATGCCAGACACTTCAGTTCCTCTTTGTGTGCCACTGGTGCCTTTCAAGCTACTACCCTGGTCCTGGAGCTCAGAGGGGGTGAGTCTGTAGGTGAGTCTGTGTGTGGGTTCTTTAAGAGGAACCGCTCGGGACTCCAAAACTTTCTCCCATCAACTCAATCCCTGCTGGTTTTTGCAGCCAGAATTTGTGGGGACTTATATTCCTGGCACTGGAACCCTGGGCTGGGGGGCCTAGTGTGGATCTGGAACTCCTTGCTCCTGAGATATCCCTCCTGAATTTTTATCCACCATATGTGGATGTGTGACCAGCCTATCCTGCATCTGTGCCCCTCCTACTAGTCTGGATATTGTGGTTTCTTTAATTCTGTAGTTGTCACAGTTCTATTCAACTTGATTTCTGATGGCTCTGAGTGATGGTCATTCTATATTTTTGTTGTAGTTTTGATGCGGTTGCGTAAAGTGGTAAGACACCTCTGCCTACGCCACCACCTTGACAGTGGCTGAAGTCTCTTACCCACTGCTTCCCTCCCATTCCATCTGCTACCTCCCTCGAATCCAAAGTCCCATGTTTCTGCATCGTGTCTCTGCCAACCTTCTTCTCACTTTCACCCTCATCGTTTCCCCAACACGTGAAGTACACACACACTTACACTCACACACAGCCCTGCCGCCCCATTCATCCAGAGACTACATTACTTCCAGAGTAATCTCCACCAAGCTCGAGTCTGACAAAGCTCCCTGTAGCTAGAGAAGGCCGCGAAACAGTAGATGGCACACCCGGGGCTGACCCCGCTGACTTTTTTACAGTCACCCCGCTACCCATCCACACCTGCCGACACTCCAGCCACTTGACTCTACTGCCCCCAAAAACACCGGGCTTCCCCTCTTCAGGGTCTCAATCTACTCTTGTGGCCTAGAATTGCCTCTTTTCCTTTTGCACTACCTGCCTACCAAATTCAGATAAAAATTCCACTCTTTCATGCTGAAAGGGATTTCTTTTCCTCTGTTCTTTACAAGTCCTTTTCAAGTCTGTCTTGTACATTTCTTATAATGTATACTAGATTACAAATTGATTTATGGCAACATTGGAGAGATGTTTGATCTTGAAATAGGGTGATTTTTTTTAACTAACAGAAAGACCCCAGGGTCAGTTGATTTGGCTGAAGTGAAGGCCTTTCCATTCCAAGGGGTTGTAATCTGAGGGAATGAAGCTCTCAATTCTAGGACGTGATGAAAGGCAGGAACGTCAGAGATACGCAGTGGTGTGCTGGAACCAGGAATTCCTGGCTCATGAGAGTTGATTGAATGAAGTTTCTCCTGACCCAATATTTGAAGAACAAGTTTTTATTCATCACTGCCTACACTGCTTATGATTTTATGTATGTGTCCTGTTTCTCCCATTTTCCCAGCAGCTCCTATGGAAGTCCATCTATCCATCATCCATCTATCCTTCCATACACCCATACGTCCATTCTTCCAAGCAATAAATACTTACTGGCCACCATTAAGGCCCAGGCACTACTTTTGGAATTGTAGGGAACCAGGACTGCCATCAAGGAGTTATTAGTCTAGTTGAGAAGATTAGAACACACTGGCTGCCTTCTCTGGAGTTTTCTGGTTTTATTCTTTTAGGAGTTGCAGCTAGTCCTCTTTGTCCTCTAGATTCCCTGGTGGTGTGCCTGATCCCAGGAGTCATGTACTCTGAGCTGAGACTATGGCTGGGGATTCCTAGCGATTGGCCAGCACAGAGATCACCTGACACCAGGCAGAAACCAGGCTCCACAGAGGCGGGCTGTCTGATGGTAGGCTGGAGCCCAAAGGGTGGGAGCCTCTCAGGGAGACCTGTGTGCATTATTCATGGCTTGTCATTTGCAGTCGGAGAGACAGGCTGCCCTCTGACATCTCTGAAGATGTTCATGATTTATTGGAGGCATCAGAAGAAATATAAAACTAAATAGTAATGTAATCCCAGGGGGGAAGGCTCGCTTCAGTATTTTACATAACATTAGAACCTCAGCAAATAGTTTCCCTGAGATAAAAACTTTGGCAAACATTCAACTGAAATGTTTGAGAAATGAAACCATTCATGTTTTGTTGTCAGGAGACTTGAGTCTCATCCAGCCTTCTAAATATCAAATTTTCAAAAATCCCCAGTACAAAGGAAGAGGAAGTCTGTAATCAAACCCACAGCACCAGCAGCTCCGGGTGCAGTTGTAGCCACGGCGAAGGGTGATTTTGAACCCTTCCTCTTTGCTCTTTTCCCCAATCTCACCTAAACAAGTGCTAATGCTTTAATTTGTGATTTTGTTTAAGGGTCAGAAGGAGAGAAACATACAGAATCTTCTGTATCTCTGAGGGATCCATTCTGTGTTATTTGTATTATTTACCAATAACAGAAAACTCAAAGAGTCTTCCACCACTGAGTTGCACTGGGTTTCCTTCATATAACAGGGAGTCTGGAGTGGGGCGGTCCAGGCCAGGGACGGCTGCTCCAGGTGCCGTTGGTTCCTTTGTATCTTCCGTTCCCATCACTCTTAGCACATGGCTCTGTGCTTCCTGTTTGCGAGACTGCTTCCAGGCAGGAAGAAGAGGGAAAGCCAAAAGGCTGTCCGTGAGAGGCTTCATCTTTTTATTTGAGAAGGGAAGTGCTTCCCTGTGGTTTCCATGTAGTTCTCCTTGGCCAGAATATGGCTATTCCTGGCTGGAAGGTGGTTGGGGAAGGCATATTTCACCTTCAGCCTGTGCATTAGAGAATGTGGGGAAAGGGGCTGCAGTTGAGCATCAAGTGAGCCTTTCTACAGCACCTGCTGCCGCACTCAGGAAACTGTCCTGGGATTTTTGAAGTGCAAGAACTCAGACACGTGCACCGTTTTTAATAAGCCAGTGAATTAAACCCAAAGATTAATAGCTGACCCAAGAGCAGCGATGCTAGGCATACAATCGTATCTCAACGGGAATTTTCATAATGTTTGATTAAGAAGCATATTTCATAATGTTTCAGTTAGACTTAGAGCTAGAGAGTGCGGAAGATGGTGGCGAAATGTGAAAGAGCAGAAACTCTTCTTTTTCCTGAGAAAATGGAACTGCTTCTGACTTTTACTCCTCCTGGCGACAACCTCTGGGCTGAGAGAGAAACAGAGAAGCCGCCTCAGGGTGGGTTGGCAGGAGCCCTCAAAAAAAATCTAAAATGGACTGTCATAAAAGTGGACTGCAAATCCCCCGTGGGAGTTCTATATATGCTCATGGTGACATGTGCCATGGAAATAGAATGACCAATGTGAGCGCTGAGGCATTTGCCGCTCTGCTCTGCAGGTTTCAGCAACAGGTGCCACGCCACCTTCCCTGCCTGCTGGTCTGCGTGCGTGCTGGGTGTACCTGATTGTGTGGCTGGGCAGCACAGCCTGCATTTGGGATTAGGTGGTTAATTCCTCACATCCAGGGAAAAATTGGGTTAAACATGAGTTTCCTCTGTCCCACATGAGCAGGTCTGCTCTGCCCCTGTCTTCCCTCCCCTCCACCTGCCTAGTGGGCTCAGAATGAAGCCAGGAGGAATTCCTGAGCATCATTCCTATGCTCCCAAAGGCTATACTATCCATTGTCTTCCTTTCGCTGGATTGGGCTTGCTGAATTAATATAATGAAATTCTAGGAGATGGTGTTGGATAGGCAACCAGAGAGAGGAGGAAGAATGCTCAGGCAGCAGAAGCCTATCACATGGCTGAGGAGAACAGAACTTCAGGACGTGGGGCCCAGGGTTCGGTTGGAGATGAAGAGCCGAATCCTAAATAACTGGCATCCTGTTCACCCACCCATTTCATGAAGTCCTGAAAACGGCGCCTCATAAGAACTCAGAGGTTCTTTATGTAAACCAGCATCTTAGACTCCATTTCAATCGTGTTGGACAGCCTGTCTCTGAGGAAACAGGTGAAGAATAAGGTAAGGGAGGAATTAAGTGCTAAGCACAAACCATATGATCTAATCTTCATAATAGTCATGTGATGTGAGAAAAATCAGTTGAGGAGACCGAGGCTCAGAGCAATGAGGCACACACTGGTGAGGAGCAGGTCAGCATCTGGCTCCTGCCTGTCAGGTGATAAATCCCACAGGCTCTTCATGGGACAGCCTTTCAGAGTCTCCATTCTGCTGGCTTGTTAGGAAAACCCTATACCTAGAAGTCCCTTAGCCCAGCCAGGTTAGACGTCCCTAAGCAACACTTGGAGGGAGGGATGGGGCAGAGGCACCCCTTGTCCCTCAGAGCAAAACCTCCAGGCTGGCAGCCCTTCGGTAGCCAGCGATTCGTACTGGCCGAGTGGCTGCTGAGTGCAGCTAAAGCCACTTTCCTGCTTCCATCTGGAAGCTCTTCAGAGGTATAATTTCATTCCAGCCAAATGTAATTAAGAATTTGATTTGATTAAAAAACAAATCGAAGGAGAGAAATAAGGTTTCTCCTCATTCCCTCCCTTTCTTCACTCATTAACATGACATGTGCACATGACCGGTGACCAGTTCAGGGGGACCCCTCCCCGTGTCCCTTGGCCACCCTTCCTAAAGACCTATGGCTAATGGGGAGGTGAGGGGGTGGGCAGTGAGGGATGCAATTTCCAGGGAACTCAGCAAATAAAAGCTAAGGATTAAAAAAAATTCTAATTTGGCTTCAAGATACCAGCAGAACCCGGCAGCTGCACCCCCTCTGCGGGAACGAGACGTCCACTTAATTAAAGCCTGGCCAGGCGGCAGTGTCTCCCAGGGAGAGAGGCCCTGCAGTGCTGGGTACTCATCAGGCTAGACCTGCTGCCAAGGGAAACTATGGTCAGCAGGGACCACCAGCTTGCCTCTCCAGCAAGATGGGGCTCCAAAGCCAATCTGGGTAAAATTTTTTAAAAAAAGAAAGAAAAAGAGAAAAGTAGGGTGAGAGGAAAGGATTTGTGATTTTGTATTATTGGCCATGACCCAAATAATCTACCTCTGACCTACTCCAGCTATTGCAGATGGTCTAGTGAGAATTGCGTGGCTAGCGTTTGTAAAGGGCAATTCAAATGAGAACAGGGAGGTCGGATACTGCGTGGGCGGCTCCGTTCAGATTGCCCAGACAGCCCCTCTCACTGGCTCCCCTGTTTGTGGGAGTGCTCCTTTTTTTAAAGTTTTCTGAGTTTTCCTCTTAATCCCTTTTTGAAGATGCCCCGTATGAGTGTCTATACAAACGGAAGCCAGAAACTATTTTCCAATGTTCCTATGTTGTCGAATGAAGGCAGAAGTTATTGAAGAGAACTGGAACTCATAAGGAAAGTTCAGAACTCAAGACTGTCATGGGATGGGACCCTAGGGCTAAGGTGGCTTTAGCTGCTCACAGTGCTAGCAGGGGCTCAGGATCTTGCCATCTTTCCACTCTCTCATTCCTCATGTTTGTTGACTCATGGATGCAAGAGGGCTGCTGCAGGTCCAAACATCACATCAACACTTAATACAGAGAGAGGGGTGGAGAGGTGACATGGTCCTGTCTATACCATCTTATCAGGAAAGCATAAATTTCCCAGAAGACTCCTTATATTGCCTTGGCCAAATGGTCACATGGTCACCCCTGGTTCCAAAGGAGCCTGGGAAAGTAGGCATTCATCTGGGAACCTTGTTGATCGAATAAAAATTGGAGTTCCATTTATAGGAAAGACAGGAGGAATGGGCAGTGGGTAGGCAATGACCAGTGTCTTCTGTAGATGCTTACACTACTGAGTAGCAGCAGAGTCTAGTAAGGAAAATAAAAACCACTCCAGATATGTCAAATATGGGGAATTCAATGCAGGGATTTAGTTGTTGGACAAGAAGGGTCAGAAAGGCCAAGAGAAAAAAAAGAGGATAGTAAAGTTAACCAGGCATGAGGAAGTGTAGGAAGTAATTACCACCCTTAGGCTATAGCTGCAAAAGGAAATGTGATATTACCCCCAGCTCAGGATTGCTGGACTTCTGGACTACTGGTATACCGGCTGCTGCTGCCGCCTTGCAGGAAGCCAGAAGCCCGTGCCCTTGTTGACCCTGCAGGAGCCTAGGAACCTGAACACCACCACTCTGGCAGTGTTGCTGCAGGGTCAGAGCCCATAAGCACTGAGCTGCCAGAGCTGCTGCCACGATTGCCCAGGAACCCAGGAATGAGTGCTCCCTGGTCACTACTGTTACTGCACTGATGATGCCGCCAGTAACAGAAGAGTAACCAGTAACAGAAGTGCCTTCTCCTTCTTCCCTCCTTCCAGTCTCCTACCATCGGCAGCACCTACCTGGAAGCCAGCTGGTCTGGCGATTGACCTGGGGAATGTTTGCAGGCCTCCAGCACCCTCAGTACAGAGGGAAATACAGATGGTCAGAATATCATGAGACAAATAAGGACACGGTCTTTTTATCCCCTGGCACTGGTGTGAAAAGGTGGGGGTGAGGCCACCAGTTTTGTGAGGCATCATGGGTGTGCCCTCTCCTCTGCCTGCAGTGACTGGTTGAGGAAATGGAGGGGCAGGTGACAAGAATAACCGAACTTCAAACTCTAATGTGGTGGGAAATCCAGAAATAAGTCTATTAAATCTATGTACAAAGAACTAGCTTCTAGATCAGAAGTTTCCTTCATTTAGATGACCAGAAAATTATACTTGAATGGGCTTTTAACATGTCTTCTATGGACACCAGCTCATGCTTGATGTCATTTGAGAGTACAGAGAAGGAGAAGGGTCTCTTCTGAAGATGGTTCAGGCCAAAGGATTTGTGACAGTGAACAAACTCTGTCAAGGAATAGTCCCACAGTTCTCTAGCAACGGGTTTGATAATGCCATTGGAGAACAAATTACAGTAAGCTGGATATGGTCACATTTCCACTGTAATGTCAGCTGTGGTTCTCTGTTTGAATGTAGGACTCTGTGGTTCACCATGGTAGTGAATACTTGTCCACAGGAGGGACATGCACAGATTCTAGCTGGACGCACATTAACTTCGGAAATAGTTCTGCAAGCAAGAGTGGACAGAGGAGCCTGTAGCCCCATGTGTGGCTATATTTAGGTCCTGGGAAACCCAGGGATATAGGGTGAGTGTAGGCATATAGATCAGGAACTTCACGGGAGCAACCCCAGGGGTTCCTCAGTCTGATCTCAGCCTTTCTGAAAAGCTGAGCTGGACAATCTGAGAGGCAGGCGCAGAGCCAAGGCAGAAAATTGCTGTGGGCTGGAACGAGGGCTCAGGGCTGCTCTTTGGGACAGGACAGGAAGGGCAGGGGAGGAACTCATGATATTAACAATGACCCTTTTTCATTTGTGGGACACTTTATGATTTACAATGTGCGTTTCTGTATTCTTGACAGTTAATCTGACATAGCAGTCATTCATCTTCAAATAGGTGTTCCAATAACCTATTGCTGCATAACAAACTCTGTCCAACTGAATGCCTGTACATCCAAAATGGCACATTCACATGGCTGGCAGTCAATGCTGACTGTTGACTGGGTCAAGGTTAGCTGCCCAGACGTCTAGAGGAGGCCTCTCCATGTGGCTTGGGCTTCTCAGAACATGGCAGCTAGGTCCCAAGATGGAGCAAGTTAAGTGCCAGAACTGAATTGAATTAGAACATAGGTTTGCTGACTCTAAATCTACTATTCTTATAAAAATTATATATGCATGTGCATATATACATTTAAGCTCGTTCTTTAAGCATGACACCTCATGACTTCATGGTCATTTGGAAATTGTAGAGTTCTCTGGATGAGCTGATGCCTCTCCTGGCTAGCTTTCTTTTGTTGCAATGGTTTCCCATGATCCTACTCAAGGCAAAGTGATCCTTTCATACAAGCCAGAGGTCAGCCATTCTAGGTCTCAGGTACAAAATATGGGCAGCTCTTTCTCAAATCCTGAGTTAGAGCTGAGTCCTCCCAGGGTCCTGAGAGCCAGCTACCTGACTGGGCTCCTAGAGAGCCTGCACCTTCAATAGCAGACCTGGAGGGGACCTTAGAGGACTCTACATCTTACTGAGCAGGAAGTAAAGACCAGAGACCTGGAGGGAGTCACCTCCAGATCTACAGCTCGGTCAGAGATGAGACCAGGTCTGGGGTCTGATCCCCAGCTGCAAACCACCTACCTACCCTTTCAAAGAGCACAGCAGTGGGGCTTCTGACCCTGAGCGCACCCTTTCCATCTCCATTTCTCCTTAGACATCCTAGCCACCATTCCAGGAGCAGGAAGTAGTAGAGACAAGGTCAGGGTGTGAAGGGTGGCAAGGGTTTCCAATGAGGGTAGACAGCAGCTTAATATTTATAAAAAGTTTTGCACTATATTGTTTCCCTGACTCTGCAGATAATATTTGTGCTTCCGTCTTCAGGGGCTCCCTGTTATGTGCTTTTCAAAGATCAGCCCTTCCGATGCATGGGCTTGCTGCTTGCTCCCTTTCATTCCCACTCATTTTATTCATGCATGTGTGTATCTGATTCACTCAGAGTGAGCATGTTAGGTGCCTTTGGAGAATTATTTTCTTGCATTCCATAGTTTTATGAGTATATTGTTTTTGCTTCTGCATTAAACTAGTTTACTAAATTGCTTCTGGAAAACAAAACCACAACTTTTGTTTGTTTCAAAGTTCATTTAAACAACAAAAAAGGGGAATATTTAGTCTCTTTCTAGGGTGGCAGCTCAGCAAATTACAGAAGAATGGTTTGCTGTGGTTTGGGGGTTTGCTCTTCAAGTCCCTGGTGGAGGCAAAGATGCTGGAAACACAGTGGGTGTGGGGGCCACTGAACATGGAAGGTGGGAAGAGGTGTTTGGATGAGAAGAGGCAGGTGGCTTGCTTGGGGTGGGAGCAGGGGAGCAGGCGCTCAGAGAAACAGACAAACAAAGCAGAATTCTGTGGCTGCCCCTATTAACACAAGGGCTTTGAGGTCACAGGTTGATGGGAAAGTTAAAAAAAAAAAGACCCATGCTTATATGATTGGAATTTAGCTGCTTGAAATTTGAAATGGTCTGGGGCTGTGTTATTATTTATTTATGGCCTCATATTTTTCCAGGAAGTGTTTGGGAGCTCATTTAGCTGCTCATCACCTGCTGAAAATCCAATGCCTAGTTCCACTCTGAGGTCCTAATGCCTTTGGTCTGGGGAATGGCCTGGACATCAGGATTTTTAAACCCCTCAGGTGATCCTGAAGTACAGCCAAGTTTAAAAGCCACTGACTTAAGTGATGCAGAGAAATAGAGCCGGTGCATAAAGGCAGAAGAGATGAGCAGTGAATGGATGAGGAAGTTAGGAGAGTGGGGAATGTGGGGGGGACGGGGAATGAGGTGGAAGCCAGGAGTGGGGTGATACTGGCAGACTTCGAGTCCACACAGCGAAAGTGACCAGGTTGCTGCAGAGGGCTCCCACAATTCGCAATTCAGAGGTGACTGAAAAACTTCTCTGGTGATTCATCACAAACAATGGTTTCTGTGCATTGTAGCAAAGACCTTCAAGGCCAGAAGCCCATCATCTTCAGTTCTGAAAGTAGGGCGGCTTCCCCAGGCACCTAATTGACTGAGTTTTAAATCCTTGCACACACAGGACCCTTCAGGGTGTGCGCCGAGGCACGCTGAGCCCAGAGAGGGTGACCAAACTGTCGTGCTGGGGAAGCAGGGCTCCGATAGCAGTCTGGGCTTTGAGCGACCACAGCCCTCCTTACTGAATCCCCCGCTTGGACAATCATGTCTCCGGCTCTGTAGATGGGTCTAGTGTGGTGGGGAAGAGTTCAAGTTCCTTATTTTGGATCGTAGATCTGCCACTGTGTGACCCTGGCCACAGTTCTGGACATCGTTCAGTCTCAGCTCTCTCATCTCTACAATGGGCATAATCATGGCAATTTGATGCTGGTATAGTGTTTAAGGGAGTTAATGTAAATAATTTAGAATTGTGTCAGCCAGGTAGTAAATGCTTAAAAATGTTACTTACTAATTTTGTCTTCTCAACTCACTCAATGAGGCCAAAGTCAGGTTTTCTCATATAGCATTTTCTCACAACAAAGACTGATTACAATGAAATTTCCACTTCATTCTGTCCTAGATGACTTCTTCTGGTTTATTCAGTTGGTCTGGGGTGGGACCTGGGCACTGGTTTGTCTGGAAACCTTCTGATGATTCCGAGGTGCAGCCCGGGCTGAGACGAGGCCCTGGTGTCTGACTTTGTTTCCCTGCTTTCATACGACCTTGATTGCCAGGCAACCTAATCTCAGGCTTGCTTCATACTTCCTGCTATTTTTCTTCAGTGTAAACATAGATTATTACTTCTATTTGATTATTTTTATTTTTCTAATGACCGCTTTTCCTGATTTTAAGAACCCATGTTCCTTTTATTCCACCCAGAGATAAATAATGTAAGCCTTATGTTACCTTTTCATCCAACCTTTTGTCTACATACCATCTGTATATCAATGGGTTAAAATTGCAAAATTAGTCTTGAAATCTGCTTCTTTGACTTTATGTCATAAGCAGGGTCTCGAATGCTAGCAATTTTGGAAAATGTAAGGGTTTTCCTCTCCTCATCACACCGGTGCATCTCACTGCGTTTCCCACCTTCTCAGCTGTGTTGGCTTCCTGGGGCCACTGGGACAAAATGGCAAGGGCTCGTTGGCTTTGGACAACAGAAATCCATTTTCTCACAGTCCTGGTGGCTGGATGTCCAAAAGCAAGGTGCAGGAGTGGCCGGTTCCATCTGGAGGCTCTGAGGGAGGAGCTGCCCTCCCAGCTGCTAGAAGTGGTCTCCAGTCTTTAGTGTCCCTTGGCTTGTAGATCCATCATTTCAGTATCTGTTGCCATCTTCACATGGTGTTCTCTCTGTGTCCTTGTGTGTCCCTGTGCCCAAATTTCCCTCTTCTTATAAGGTCCACCCCAATCCAGTATGGCCTCGTCTTAACTTGGTTATATCTGCAAAGAGCTATTTCTAAATAAGGTCACATTTGCAGGCACTGCGGGTTAGGGCTTGAATGCATTGTTTTGGAGGACACAATTCAACCAAGTATATCAGCCACTTGTTACTTCCAGTTACTTCTGTAAGGGACCGGCAAAGGTTTTACGCTTCTTGCTACTCCTAGGTCTCAGCTCCCTAGTCTCCCATTTTGACATGAGTTCAGACAGGTGCTGAGAAAGCCAGACCAAGGATAAAAATGGGGCCAAAGAGCCTTTTTCTGTCCTCTCTGGACATCCACCTTCCCTGGAGCAAGCCTCAGGGGTGTCTGCCTCAGGGAAGTGCAGGAGGGAGGGGTCAGCTGAGAGGTAGGGAGGGAAGCCACAGGTGGCAGCAGGAGCAGGGCCGAGGGCCTCCTGCAGCTGTTCCGCCACCTGGCTGGGCAGCTGTTGTCCCTATCAGGGAGCTATGTGAGGGGAGGCCTGCCTGGCTTATTGCAGCCTCTCAGAGAGTTACAGAATGCCAAAATGCCTGGTCAAATCTGTCAATTCAGTTGAGCAACTGTTTTGGGGGGTGGAGGACTGGGGTTGGGGTGTGGAAGCACCAAACTGGTTGTTTATAGTGACTGCTCAGTTGAGGCAAGAACTGGCCCAAGTGCACCCACAGTGACTGATTCAGCTGGGGAGGTCTGGTCTGAGAATGGCCTTACTGCAGTCTGCAGGCCAAGTCCGGTCCATTGCCTGCTTTGCACAGGGAGCTAAGAATGGTCTTTCTAAATGACTGCAGTTGACTCGATAGTAGGGAACACCACCTTGGAACCCCACATAAATAAAATGTTAACCCCTCCAAAATAATGAGAAAATTAACCCTTTCTCATTATTAGTTCTGTATCATAAAAACATCTTAACAGTTATTACCTATTTTGACTCTCATCAATCAAAACATTTCTGGAAATCTGCTTTCTCTCGTGTCTTGGAAGTACCTATGTTATATTGCCTCAGTTCTACCTCTGGGCCTGTAAAGTGTAAAATCTTTACTATCTAGTCCTTAACAGAAGAAGTTTGCCAATCCTTGGTCTAGTCAGATTGTCTACAACACCCACAAACATCAGCAGGAACTGCAGGACTTAAAAGTACAGATTGCTAGGCCCCAACCCTGGACCTTCTGATTCAGTGAGTCTGGGGTAAAGACCACTGATTGCATGTCTAACAAGTTCCCAGATGCGGCTGGTGCTGCTGGTCTGGGAGCCGCCCTCTGAGGACCATTTGTCTGATCAACCATCAACTGACATACATTTATCTAGGAGGCAATGTCCCTCAGGGCTTCTAAGAACAGGTAACAGAGTAAGAGCTGAGTCATTGCCAAATTCTTCCACTAACTCTGTGATCTTGGGTATGTGGTTTATGTATCCTGGGCCTTCATTTCCCCATTTCTAAGGAGGGGATAATGAAAGGGTCTAACTCCCGATAGGTGTAAATGTAAGGTTTAAATGAAGTCAACCTTACAAAGCTGTCAGCACACATTAGCTGTTTTTTAACTCCCTGCCTTCAGACAGTTAATAATTTGGAGATATGGAAATGAGACTAACTTTATTGAGCAGGACTTCTATTGATCAGAGGAACAATCCGGGAGGACTTCCTGTAAGAAGTGAGGTATGAACTGAGCACTTGCGAAGGATCGAAAAGTAATTGGGACAACATACGGGTTTTGGAGAATGAAATTGGCATGCTTTTTGGAGAGAGAGGAATTCAGACTGCCCAGTGGGTAGGAAGAGCTGCCAAGTGGCACAGGAGGCAGGGGAGTTGTGCCAACTCCAGGGGTCCGGTGAGAATGTCACAGCAGAGATGCAGTGTGTGTGGCCTAGGGCCTTAGAGTCTTAGAAACTGCTCTTGGGATTCCATTAAAATGTGGGAGCTTGGGGAAGTTGAAAGGCCATGTCTGTTTCTCAAACCCCAAGTCTGCTTCTTGGGGCTGCTTAGGGGGCGGGCCTCATCCTCCATCTCAGCTCTGTTTACCCCACAAGCATTCTTGTCATTTGGTAAGAACTGCTGCCTGGCAGAGAAGCCTTGGGAAGCTTTGCTCTGTCTTCTAAGAAACAGGAAGTCATTATTTGCCCAAAGCAAACAAATTCACA
This sequence comes from Macrotus californicus, assembly GCA_007922815.1. Taxonomy (NCBI): domain Eukaryota; kingdom Metazoa; phylum Chordata; class Mammalia; order Chiroptera; family Phyllostomidae; genus Macrotus; species Macrotus californicus. Next base: position 93,375 of record VMDR010001405.1, on the reverse strand, counting down.
AACTGCAGGGTTCACGTTCAGTCCAGATGCAGTCCCAGGAGGTGTGCGTGTGGGCTGAGGACATGGGGACCGAGCTAGGAACACTTTCCCTGCCCCCATCCCCTGGCCAAGCAAACAGCTGCTGCAGAGTCACAGCCACAACTGGCAGGAAGCCGGAGGTAAGTCGCCCACACACAACGTACAGACGCTGAGCCGAGTTTTCCTCCCCAGACAGCACCTATTCCCACTGGGGCTCTTCTCAGGACGTCAGCAAAACCTCTCCATTATTCCTGGCGCTGGAGGATGATTAGCCTTCCACAGGCCTCATTTCTTCCCTCTACCAAGAGGGCAGGGGGGAATGAGCACCTATTGGAAGCCCACTGCGTGCCTGTGCTTGCACAGTCTTGCCTGGGTACTGTCACAAGACGGGAATCTTGTGACAACCTTGTCCAAGGGGCACTACTGTCGCCATTTACAGACGGGAAGAAAACGAGGCTCTGAAGGCGTAGTCACTTTTCCCGCATCACCAAGTACAGCCACTGTTGGAAATCATGTCAGGTGATTTTACATACACTCAAAGCCACTTTTAGAGTCCCTGCTAATGTCCCCTCTCCTTCCCTGACCTCCTTCCAAACATTTTGTCTTGATTCTTCAAAAATGAAGCGATAGATTTTCTGCAGCATACACAGTGCACGAGGCTGACAGAATAGCCCCTGCTTCGTATGTGGGGCTTCTGGGACAGGAGCGTGGCTCCCTGAAGAACGTCCCAAACAGAAAGGACACTGAGAGGGACACAAACAGTAAGCCAACAGGGTTCATGATTGACCCGGTTCAGGTTCCGTGTAGCGTCCTGTGTGAGTGGGCAGAGGAGATGATGAGACCACACCTCTGACCTCCCATTGGGTGGGGAAGGCTTGTACCTAGCCCTGGCTTGTATCGACTGTGTGTTCACAGTGTGATGTTCGAAACTGCATGGCTCAGGGGCTGCTGGGGCCAGGATGCTCAGGCTCCAGTCTCGGCTTTATTATTTACCAACCGTGAGCCCTTTTAGGGCCTCAGTGGCTTCATCTGTGAAGTGAGGATAATAAAAGTTCCAGTGTCACAGGGCGTAAAGTGCTTCCCAGAGTGCCTGGCCCCTCTGACCCTGGACCCAGGAGCGGCTGGGACACAGGCAGAGGGCAGCCTCTCTGGCTGGCTTGGGGATGGAGAGCAAGGCGGAGGCTGCCCAAACCCATGCAGCTTCTCTGGCTCCAAGCCCCAAACAGATTAATGGGATGTGACCTTGATAAGACCGACTCTTTCTTCCTGATAGATGTTTGGACTATTGTAGTAAAACTTCTTGGGCCAAATCTTTGAAATATTTAAGTATTTTTTTCCCAATCACTCAATTAATTATTAATGAGCCATAATCTTCAACATCCTATCAGTTTCTGCATCCAGGCTTTAAGGAGGAAGGCAGGAACTGCAACTAAGACTGGAAAAAAAGTCTCTTTTGTACACATCTTCTCAACTTTTACACCCAGGCCCTCCCCAGGCAGCTTCCCCATCTTCTCTGTGCTTGCTTCGCAAGCCCCATGACAAGTGACTCTTGCAGGGACTGTTTGTGCTGAGGGCTGGCTGAGGACTTCAGATGCCCTTGCCACAGGGGGGGCCAAGCAACGGATGGCACTCCTGGAGCCCACAGCTCTGCCTGAGAGACTGGGAGGGGCTTCTGAGACATACTTCTTCTATCCACAGAGCTCTTGGGTTACAAATACCTGTAATTATATAGCAAGCTGGGTCTTCATAAAGCCCATTACCGGTCAGCCGCAGTAATAACCCTGGTGAAGGTCGTAATTTTTGAGTACTCACTACATCCCAAGCATGGCACTAAGCACCTTAGAGTATCAACGAGGTCTTTCCTTAGCAAGTAACGTGAGCCCGACTATGGCAGACACCGATGGCACCTGCATACACCCTCTTAGCCCATCGTTTCATGAACCCAACCCGGCTGCCAGCTGCCAGCTCCTGTGACCTGGTCGGTGGGCCTCTTCTGGAAGCAGAGGTCCACTCTGCCTGTGCTCAGGTCAGGCCAGCAGTGCCAGGGAGGCAAGGCCCTTTGCTGCTTTCCCAGAACAGCCCTCAACCAGTGACAGATGGGACCCGGAGGATACATTTACCCTGTTCCCTTGCCCTCGCTGGGATAACTCTGAGGAGGTGTGTTTTGCACTGTTGCCCAGAGCTTCTCCATGAGATGCCCCTGCTGCCCGTGGTGAAAATGGCCACATAACGTCCCCTGTCCTGGCTTTCATCCCTTCCCTGCTTCTCTACCCCACTGCCGTTCCCATGTTTCCTACAATCACCTTCCACATAAATGACTTGCAGGTGAGCCTTTGTCTTAGGGTCTGCTTCTGGAAGAAATGAACCAAGCGGGAAAGGAATGTATTAGCTTATGCAATTGGAAGTCTGGCTTCAGGACTGGCTTGATTCAGGGTTCAGATGAGGTTCATCCTCCAACTCTGCTCTTGAATCTGTCTCTGGGGGTGGGGTCCAGGCATCTATTTTTAACTAGCCCTCCAGGTGTTTCTGATGCTTGCTGAAGATGAGAAACATGGAGTCCCTGACTGCTGCGGACCCCCACACCTACCTGCCTACTTCCAGCTGTCTTCTAATTTTTCCAGCTGCCCTCAGGCTCACATCATTACAATACCCTGATCAATTCCCTGATCACTTAAAATCCTGGAGAGAGCTGAGTCTGACTAGTCCCAAATGCCCACACTTGAGCCAAGTGCTATCCTTGAAGCAACATGGGTGGCCAGGAAGGTGGTGTGTGAGGATCCCCATCCTGAGTCAGGTGTTCTGCCGCGGAAGCTGCCAGGCTGAGGGTGAGAATGGGAAGGGTTCCCCACAAAGAGATGGGAGACTCTCCGCTGAGCGGGGGCGGTGAATGGATGCTGGTTGCCATCATGACAAGAGCCACCGATACTCGCGCATTGCATTTTCCTCACACGGGGTTTTCTTCCCAGTTGCAGGAAGGATCTGGAGGCTCAGAGCAATTATTCGTCCAAGGTCTCCCACCTGGAAAGGGGCAGAGTGACCTGGGCACCCTGATTTAGCTGTTCCCAACTCTGTTTACTGATACTAACTTGAATGTGTTTTTACTTAAAGTGCATGAACTTACATTTATTCTGCACTCTTTTGATTTAGGGCCAAAGCCTTGTTTTCAGGTGTGAGCTTTGCCAATTCCAGATTTTCCTCGTCTTTCTCAAGTAGGCCGTTCCCCCAAGGCCTTATCCATGACTCCAACTTTAGGGTCTTTGGAGGGGGACTTGAAACACTTGGTAAGCAGCCTGATGATGGCATTCTTTTGGATTTTCGCGTGCCCCTCCTTGATCTTTTATGTTGGTCTCCTCCATTGCTGACTTGACAGTAATCTTGTTTGGAAACTTGCCTTCATGGAGCTTAATTTTCACAGAAACGAAAGTTCCCTTCCATTTTGCATTTCACCAGTTTGCAGGCAGTGAATGAAATGACTGGGTCACAGTGACACATGCCGCTGGCCCATGGGGGTTTGGGAGCACACAGAGCCGGCTCTCGGTTGGCACACGGCTCAGCTGGAGGAAGATGGCATGGTGTTCTAGAGGGGCTCAGCCTGCTGTGGGCAGTGGACGGTGGTTTTACCGAGAGGACAGAGCACTGGCCATTCAGGCCGGTTGGCTGGGGGAAGCTGCTTGAGCTCGCGTCTCTGAGCGTCTAGCACGCCGTGGAAGGTGCTTATGAAGTAGGCGTGACGAAATTAGCTGTGGAACACTCCTTCTGTGGTGGCAGTTTCCTGCCTAGTGGTCTGAGGTTGTGCAGGAACTGACAGAACCACAGGCTTCGGTCATTCTTAAGGCCATGAAGTGACTTGTACTAAATGTGATGAATAACTTCAATGTGAGGCAAGACCTCGGGGTGGGGAAGCCAATCCCTTCCCCACCACCGAACACCAGGATCACCGGTGACCTATGGCCCTCTGAGGAGGTCTCAGGGTGGGTATTCATTTGACATCCAGTTATGTATGCTGGTGGATAAAGGGCTTCTTTTTTTTTTAGGGCCATGGTGGCCTGAGTGAGTTTTTGTGCAAATTAGGAAAAGGTACTTCCTTTGGGTAGATGAATTAGAAAAAGGGGCTCTCTATGGACACATGAGCTCCCTCTTCCTGGCCAACACCACCCCTTGGCAGGGCTCATGGCTTGGCCAGTGGAACATGAACTCAGTTGGCACACGCCCCTCCCCTCAACTGCCCGAGGCAGCCCTTAGAGCGCTTCAGTCCCCCCAGTTGCCACAGTTCTAGGCCGAGAGACAGGGTAGCAGTAAGGCAGTGCCCTTCATCGCGGGCAGCACGGGCCAGCCAAGGCAGCGGCATCCCTGGGAACTTGCTAGAAATGCAAACTCATGGGCCATGCTCCAGACCTGCTGAGTCAGAATCTCTGGGGATGGGGTCCAGGCATCTGTTATTAACTAGCCCTCCAGGTGTTTCTGATGCTTGCTGAAGATGGGAAAGACTGAGTCCCTGGCTGCTGCAGACCCCCAGGTCTACCTGCCTACTTCCAGCTGTTGGGCACAGCCGAGCCTACCCTTCCCTCTGCAGCTGCAGATTCAGTCTGTCCAGACTGGCCTCCCCGTGGCTGCCCGAAGCTCCCACTTGTGCAAGACGGGACTTGTGAATGTCACCCCTGGACCTGCTCTAACAAGCACACCCCTGCGTGTCTCAAGACGTCTGTCTTTGTGGGAATGAGGAAAACCACTCACTTCCCGGAGCACATAGTTCTGCCAAGTCCCCGACAGAGCTGGGCCTCTCGGTCCAGTGGGCTGAATGCCCCGCAGCATTGGGCTGAGAGGAGGTGCAAGCTGCAGTGGGCGTGTTTGGGGGTGTGGGGAAGCAAACTGACACCCCAGGCAAGTTCATCCCGCACTTGTTAACCTTGAAGCAAGGCAGAGGCTTGGGGGATGCTCAGCAACTCATCACCTCCAAAGAAAACACAGTTTCTTTATTTTCTGTGATCAGTCTGATGTCCTTAGGAGCCGGTGATCGTTGCTCCCACCCTACTCCACCCCTCTGGGGAGCAAGGAGAAAGCACGTCTGTCAGCCCCAGGCTTCTCTGCCTTGCATACTCTAAACCATCTCTATCTCATGAACATCCTTGGCTTGCTTCTTTCTAAGATGGCATCGGGGCATGGGGAGAACCGTGGTCCTCTGTCAGCCCAGTGTTAGAGGGTAGTGATTAGGGCGTTTTGCAGGCATAAGAATGCCTCCCGGAGGCTGAGAAACCACTGCCTGAGTTTAGAACATCAGAAGCCTGTGTTAAAAATGCAGTGGGGTCCAGTACAAATTTTGGTATTTAAAGCAAGAAGAATTAGAAGGGCAAAAAGCAAAGCAAAGCAAAACAAAACCCTTTATATGTGAAAAGGGGAAGAATTAGGCCAGCTTTTACCTCCTTTCTCCCCTGTGAAAGGAAATTAAAAAGGAGTTGATTACCTTGCAGAAACTGAGCAAATCTACCCTCCCAGCCCACATATCCTCAGAGGGTGCCTGCTGAGAGCCCTGGGGCAGGGAGTGAGGGGGTTGGCGCTGCCTGGGAGCATTGCATCCTGTGCTGAAGAGAGGGTTTTGTAATCAGGGAGCCAGGATTTAATTGCCACCCCATTTACTTGCTGTGTGACCTTGGGTGAATTTCTTAACTACTCTGAGCTTATCAGTCAAATTACTGTACAATAATATCAAATAGGCATGTGGTACAGAAGGGGTGTAGGAATTAAATAGGAGGATTCATTGGCAGTACTGGCACATAGTAAGCCTTCAAGTGTTAGTTCCTTTCCTTTACTGGTCACTTGTCTATAAAACATTATGTTACGGTGCTGTATGGAGAGGTCCTAGTGAGTGCTGGTAAGACCTGCACTGAGGCCGGAATTCACGCTTTACTTGTCCCCAGCAGTATGAAGTGAGTGAATTGTTTAGTTTCTCGAAACCTGTTTCTTCCCCGGTAGGAGAGGAGATCACTGTAGTCCTTATCTTGAATGATTATTGAGAGTGTTAACCGAGACAGTGTGGGTAGAGCTGTGCTTTGGATGGGGCCAGGCCCAGAATGACATATGGGAACTATTAGCATGGTTATAGTTATTTAAGCAGGTAGAGCTTTGACTAACACATGGAGTGGTGATGCTTTTTGTTGGGGGCCACAGGGACAAGGACCTGGGGGCCACAGTGTGGGGCTGCAGTGACCTTACAGTGTGGTTAGGGAGACAGAAATCAAGCCCGGACTTCTCACAGCAGCTGGGCAGTGATAGCTATAGGCCAGAGCCTAGGGGAGGGGCCCAGATCTGGACAGTCTGGGTGGGAGGCAGGTGGGCAGTGGAAGGAAGGGGAGGGAAGGGCATTCTGGGCCAGGAGAGCACAGGGGCAAAGACTGAGAGGCTGCAAGCAAAGTGGAGCGTGGAACCTGTGACGCTCAGGTGCATTCTGGATTCCCCTCAGTGCTGAGGAGGAAGAGGCAGCAGAAGGCGAGCAAGGCACATGCTACTGTTTGCTCTGTTCATGACTGTCCCCTAAGCCCCACAGCAGTGCCTGCCACTAGGAAAGTGAGAGAAGAGGTTGGTAGAGAGGCAAGAGGAGATGGCATGCCAGTGATGCTTCTGGAGGAGGTGAGGTCTGGAGCAATGAATGGAGGCAGCGCCCAGTCTCCCCTCTGCCAGGAGTGTGGAGGAGGGACACCTGGGACACCTCTGGGTGGCAGTGAGTTGCTGATGGGGCCCTGCCTCACACCTATCCACAGTGAGGGAGGGCATTGGAGATGAGCAGCAATCAGGAGAACGGGAAGCAAAGAGCTCCCAGGAAACGGAGTGGGGGTGGGGTGTTGCTGAGAGTCCTGAGCTGGGTGGGGTGCCTGGAGCTGGAGCGCCACCATCACAGGTGTGGGACTTTTCTCTCACAGGCCTCAGCTGACCGGTGTGGGTACAAGGAAGGGGGCTAGGGAGTAGGTCCATCAAAGCTTCGAGTGCTGCTGGGTGTGTGAGATGGGACGCAGTGCCTGGGTGGGGAAGGGAGGGGGCGGGAGGCTCAGGCCTGAAGGGAGGGGGGCGGGGCGGCCACAGAGGCGTCCTGTCCTGCGTGTGCACAGCTTTCTCACCTGTGCCTGGAATTCCGTCTCCATCTCTGTACATCCAATTCTCTCATCCTTCCAGGCTTCCCTCAAATGCCCCTCGAGCACCTCGGAGCTGAAATTTCTCCCTCTCTTGAACTCCCATCCCCTTTAGGGTGACTCCTCTCCCAGACAGCTTCTCCTTTTTGTCATGGAAACGTCAGCTCCCAGACACCACCGCAGTGGGCCTTGCCCTCGCGGTCTCTGCAGACTAGAGAAGTTTGTCTTGTGCAGAGGAGGTGAACATGTATCTGTGAAATGAATGGAAGAATCATTTCTATTAAGATGTGCCCTTAGAATTAAAAAAAAAAATTTAATTTGTAGATTCTCTTTCTGGAGAAAGGCAGTATGTGTGAGAAAAAACAACAACAAGGCTTTGAGACTTGTTGTGAAATGCACTAGTGTCCCAGGGATCAGGAATACTTTACAGGGGGGGCGTCTCCTAGCACGTGTGACAGCACATTACAAAAAGACACCTCTTGCTTCAGGACGGTGCAGCCTTGCCCAAGGACAAAGAGTTTGCCAAGTAGATTTCAGCCCCCACGTGCTTCTTAGCCGTTCACCTTTGTGCAAGGCACAGCTGGAAATTGTGGCCTCGCTGAAATGCCTGGTACATAGTAGGCATTAAATAACAGTAGCAATTATAGTTATAGTTATTATTAATACATTATTATTATTACTATGCATGGCGCCCACCTGGCACTACATATAGACAGATTCTTTTGTTAATATTTCTCTACAGTTACAATTTTTCTATTTTAAAGATTCAAGTCATAGGTACACAGTGGCACAGTCGATCTTGAAGAAAAATGAAAGGGTATAGTAAATGATGCTATTAAAATTATACTTTCCTCATTACAGAAGTAATATGAACCTGCTTTAAGGCTCCAAAGCTCCGAGGGATGCTGAGATTTAAAAGACAGGACCTAGAACAGAGCCCCAGAGTAACAGGAACGATTGCAGAAAGCCATATAAATGGATTTGATCTCTTGTTAGTGGTCTGTATTCTCTTGATAGGGCTAAGAAAGCAAACTTATTATCAATAAAAAAGAATAAACACTTTATAGGAAGCTATTTTCTCTGTCACCAAACATTTTATATACCTGTCAATAATTGTAACTGTTAAATATGACATATTGATGAATATAGAGGGACAAAAGTATGCTTTTTCTGATTAGGGTGGAAAGACTTTATAGTCTTTATTTTATAGATGGATGTAATCCAACTCACAAGCTTCAGCTATCTATAATCCTCTATGGGAAAGCAATAAAAGAAAGGAAATTCTGAAAGAAGCTCTTTTTGCCAAGAGTCCAATGCTGTGGACTCTATACCTCTTACCAAACTCAGAAAACTGGCCTCCAGAATGGAATTCCTGGGATGTAGCGTAGGCAGATGTTCAACTTAAAGCTTTTATTTAAAAAGTAACACTAGCTGTTATCACAGAAAACAACTGAAATCTCAAGAGCTTCACACAGTAGAAGGACTCTTATTCATGTCGAGTCTATTTGGAGATGGGGCGGGGGTGGGGTGAGGAGTGTGCTCCACTCCACCCAGTTATTCAGGAATCCAGGACGATGGAAGCTCTCGGTCTTGAGAATGAGGCTCACCCTGGGAGAGGACAAATAGCTAGCAGATGGAGAAGTGAAAGCCTGAAGGACCACAAAGAAAGTGTTATTGGCAAGTTGGGACAGTGGCACAGAATCATTTATGCTTACATTCCATTGTCCAGAGTTCGGTCACATGACCACACCTACGTGTAAAGGAGGCTGGGAAATGGAGTCTGTGTAGCAAGGAAGAGAGTTCAAGGAATTCGGTGAACAGCTAATGAAAACAATGCCAATTTTTTTTCCCAAGTGACTGTGCCAATTGTCACTCACATTTAGCAGAAGATAAGAGTTTTGTTGATCTAAATTTTTTCCACCATGTACTGGTAACTTCTTACGTTTTGCCAATTGAAGTGTAAATGAAGTGTAATTGTGGCTTCAATTTCCATTTCCCTGATCACTTTTAAGGTTGAGCACCTTTTCTTGTATTTATAAGCCACGTGTTTCTTCCACTCTAAAATATTTTATATATTTGGCTCAATTTTCTCATGGCTTACTATAAAAAGCATTCTTTATATATTCTGGATACTAAGACATGATAGGTTTTTGATGCTGCAAATATCTTCTCTGAATTTTGACTGTTTAAAGTTTCATTTGATAAAAAAAATTCTTGATTACAGTGTAAAGTAATTGATCAACATTCCTTTTATGGTTAGTATGTTCAGTGTTCTGTTGAAAAATGTTTTCCTTCCTACCTCTAATGTCAGAATGATATTCTGTATTTTCTTTGATAGTCCATATTCATTTGATAGACAGATTTTTTCACCTCACACAGGAAATTATTTTGAAAGCTTCAAACCTACAGAAAAATTGCAAGAATAGTGCAGCAGTAACCCATTTATCCTTCAGGTGGACCCACCAGCTGTTAATATTTTGTCACATTTGTTTTATTTCTCTCTCTGTATGTGTCCTTACACATACATATACACACTATTATTTGCTAAATCATTTGAGAGTAAATTACAGACTATACCCCTCAATACTTTAGCATGTCCTAAGAACAAGGCCATTCTCTTAGAAAACCATAATACAATCATCAAATTCTTGAAACTTAATGTAGATGCAATACTACGACCTATCATTCAGTCTTTAGTCTCCTTCGATCTACAACAGTTTCTCAGTCTGGCTTTGTTTTTCACACACGGATGTTTCTGAGGGGTAGATGACAGTTGTTCTGGAGAATTTCTCCTGTTTGCGTTTGTCTGGTATCATTCAGGTTGTGCCTGTTTTGGCAGGAATATCATACAATGATGTTCTATCCTTTTGCATGCATCACATCAGGAAGCAGTGAAATGTGTTTGTCCCATTATTGGTGATAAGTTTGATCCCATGGTTAAGCTGGTGTTTACATTTATAATTAAGAAGCTATTGGTGGAGAGAGAACAAGCCAGTTTTAAGCTAAGAACCACTTTTGTAGTTGGGTAGAGTCAACCAAAGCTTTAGAAACTCAAGCCCTGGCTGCTGTTGGTAAGAAGCAATAGAGAGAAAAGTCTTCTCCTTCTTCAAAACTAGAAAAGTAAAAGTACATACTTTTCATTTTCAAAACTGGAGAAATAAAACCCTTTTTCCCTTTTTCCAATGTGAAGGGGAGGGAATACAGAGAGGGCAATGAGTAAGTGCAGGTGAACACGTGGTAACTGAATTTAAATCTGCCTAACTTTGGGTGCTCACGTGCAGTGACTGAACAATGTGAATGGACTTGGCAGGGGTGGACAGTGCTATACATGTCTTTGTTTGACATGATGGGTGCAGAAAGTGGTGGATGCTCGCAGCCAGGTCATTTCAATGACAACAGGAGACCGCAATTCCAGCTGACTGGTGTCTTTCAGGCTGAAGAGCTTCTGCAGTCTCTCCACTTTCATACTGATTAGAAGTGCTTGAGACACATCATAACAGTGTCAGTGTAGTGTTTACGGGGAAATTGTCGCTGTCTCTTGCTTGTGGAAGGTGACATAATGGAATTTCCTCCCTTTGTCCTGGTGACAGCATGATGAGCGCTGTCCAAGCTCCAGTTCTGTGTGCTTTGTCATTTGTGGATCCCGGCTCCCCTGACAAGCCGGGGAGATGAGAGAAGGTGTGTCCCGTCACTGGGGGTGGGTAAGCCCAAACCTCCTGTGTGAGAGAGCACTTAGAAACCACGGTCAGCCTAACGAAGGTGGTGGGGGACAGACACCAAAGATGAGGCTGCAGTCTCACTGATTCCTGTGAGGTTTCTGAGGCTCCGGGCCCTGAAGACTTGAGGGGTTGGTACCTGGGGTGTCTTTATCAAAGTAGGTGTCTAGACACAGATTCAAAATATATTTACCTCTTGTCATTCCCTCCTCTACTCCCCCAACCCCAAGTCACTCACATGACTTATCTATGTGCTAATAACACTTCTGATTCCAGAAAGGATTTAAGAAGTCTCAGTGTGATATATTATTAGGGGTTGGGCTGCAAATCTGAGTTGACAAATTAAACAGTGTGTCTAGGTGAGGAAAATGAGAGAGAGAGAGAAGAAGGGGAAGAAGAAGGGGACAGAAGAGGAGGAGAAGGAGAAGACGGGTCTTCTCTTCCCTTGTCACTGTCCCCAAGTAAACTAGGTTTGTTCACCAGTGCCCCAGGGAAAGACATGGCATTGCAGAAAAACAGAAATGAAGTAAGTTGTTGCAAGTGCATAGGTTCTGGTAAGGAAGCTTTTAAGGAAAATTTTGCAATTACCAACCTCCTCCTTGACTGTTGCATAGCCTTCTAACTGGTGCGCCACCAGGATTTACCCTCTCTGTCTCCTTTCTAACTTGCTGCCAGGGTGAAATTTCAAGCACATAGACCTGGACAGATAACTCTTCAAACAAACCTTTCATGGCATCCTACTGCCTATTACCTAAAGACCAAACTCCTTATAGTGGTTCGTAATGGTGGTGATGATGGTGGTGATGTCGATGCTAGCAGCATAATACTAACATCATCCAAAAGTTATTGACTAAGCACTGTGTGCCAGGCACTCCTTTAAATGCACATATCATGTAACTGATCTCTCATGGCAGCCCTATGAAGTAGTTACTCTCAGGTATTTCCACGTCCGTAAGAGGAGACGGAGGCTCAGGAAATTAAGTTCCTTGCCCACGGTGAGCCAGCTAGAAGCTAGCTGAGCAGTCTGACTTGAGGACCTACACCAATCCCATTAAGGCATGCTTTGCCACAAGGAGGTTGAATGTCTCCTGGCATTTGCACAGCATAACACTGATAATAGCTAATATGTATCGGACATCGAGTATGTATAAGGCACTATTTTTAGCGCTTTACACCAATTTACTCAACTAAACCTCACAGCAACCTTACGTATGAGGTAAATGCTATTATTATCATCTTTCCATTTTACAAATGGGGAAATCAAGGCACACAGCTGTCCCACAGCTGGTGAGTGGCAGACCAGGCTTCACCCCCAGGCAGTTTGGAGCCAGACCCTGCACTCATCACCCACCACACTGCTCCCAGCACGCGCTCCAGGCCTCCAGAGCCAGGGTCTGCACACGTAGCATCTTACAAGGCATATCTCTTAATAAGAATAATCCCCAGACTGGTAGGGTCCTTCAGCTGTTGTCTGGTTCTGTCTCTTGAGTTGAGCTAAATTTTCCTCTGACTCTTTGAACATGAGCAACAGGTCCCAAAGATGGGGTGGGGGGGCGGTGTTCTGCATCTCCTTTGGTCTCTGCCCATTCTTTCATCACCCCAGGATGCCACGGGCCAGAAGTCTTCCAGTCTCTCAGCTGGAAAAATGACTGTGAATTAGATGAAGCTCTCAGGGATGGTGCCTGCAGTGGGGTATTTCCCAGCATCTGTCTCCTGCCATGAGATCATCTTTTTCTTGCCCAAAGATGTGGCTCTGGTTTTGTCACAGGTCACTCAGGTACCCGGAGTCCAGGGCTGCCTCATTATTCAACACAGTGGAAGTTACAGCCCCAGACTGCAATGCATTATCATTCAAATGAGCCAGCCACAATGGAAGAAAAAGCAGGCAAGCTGATTTCTCTCCGACAGCCTCTTTCCCCAGCACTTCCTAATTACAGCCGGCAGTTGATTGGGGCACTTGAACATGGAGGCTGACGGGGCAGCCGCGGAGGCGCACAAACAACGCGTGAACTCGCTGACGCTGTTTAGGTAAGCAGGTTTGTTCACAGCTCGGTGGTGCGACAGTGCTCTGAATTCATCTGTCAGTCGTCTGTTGGAGCATCTCTTTCCTTGGTTCCATCTTTCTGGTTGTCTCTCTCTTTTTTAAACTGATTCATTAGTGACCTTGGCTCATCACTGCTCTTCATTTTTCTTATCTTTCATTAGAGCGCTTTCAGGGTGACTTTCCTATGAATGCGCAGTAGTCTTCCAAGGAGACATGATCTCCCGTGCTCTATCCTTTGTGTGCTCACTTGTTCATGCATTCACTTATTCAGACAACAGGTATTAACTCAACATCTACTAAGTGTTAGGGCAATTTGCTGGAGTCTGGGCTTGTTCTTCCCCTAGTTTAAAAACTAGTGGCAGAGTTAGATATTCAACAAATAAATGCTTAGCTAAATATGCTTTTGCAAATTACGATAAGTGCACTAAAGGAAGAGTCATCACAAGAAAAAAAATTGTATGTGAGGTGATGGATGCTAACGACATTTATTGTTGTGATCATTTTGCTATATATACATATATCAAATCATTATGTTATATACCTTCAACTAATACAATGTTATAAGTTAATTATACCTCAGTAAAACTGAGGACAAAACAAAAAAAGTAAAAGAAGAGGATGCTTACATTCTTGAATGGAATCTAAATATGTTTAGAGGAATGCTGGTCCTCAGCACTGATAAATGACACACAAGTTACAAGGGTCCTTCTCAAAATAACATTTGCTCAGGGTGTCTGAGGTCCGTCCAGACAGTCCACAGCCATGTGCTATGAAAAATAGGGACATTTATTGAAGACGATACAAGATACATGAAACATTGTATGTAGGACAATGGCACCTCAGTCCCCTTCAAAGTAGGCACCTTGGGACCTCACACAGTTCTCCTAGCATCTCTTCCATTGTTCAGAACACTCTGCAGTTGGGACAACCATAATAGAATAAACACTAAACAAAAAGTTTAAAAAGCTGCAATAAGATGCAACTATTAAAAAAAAAACCTACTCGGCAAAATCCTTTGCTAGAATCGCCATCAGCTACCCCACCATTTTATCCTGAATCTCACTGATGGTCTGAAATCTCTTCCCTTTGAAAAGTGGTTTAAGTTTTGGAAAAAGCCAGAAGTCGCAGGGCACCAAATCTGGTTCATTGGCAGCAGTTTGAATCAAGTCATTGGCAACTGCAGCATGATGTTCCTTCTGCTCTGGTAGCAGAAGCTGCGGAACAAATTTTGCCATGACACGTTTCATGTCAAGATCCTGTGTCAAAATCTCAAGACACAGTAGTTTTTGGAATCCCCAGATCAGCTTCTAGTTCTCACACTGTCAGTCACCAATCTTTGTTGAGTGCAGCCTGCACACGTTCAACATTCTCAGGTGTGCTGCTTGTTGTAGGACTTCCAGAATGTGGATCACTGTCAACAGATTCTCGACCGTCTTTGAGGCAGTTGTGCCACACTTTTATTTGTGCTGCACTCATTGCATCATCCCCAAAGTCTTCTGAATCATCTGAATAGTGTCCGCGGAGGAATGTTCAACATTAACATGAAATTTGATGCAGATTCATTGTTCTACTTGCTCAGTCATTTTGAATGAGACGGCCACACAGTACACATGCTCACTCAGTGGCATCTACCGCCCCCACTGACTAGTACAGTAAAGTCGTCATTGTTCATGCATGTGCATTCCAGTCCACTCTCCTTGGCTGCCAGGTCACACCAGTGTCCCACAAATCATTCTCATTATATTAACAATGTCTGGACTTTTCCTGCCAGACCTCGTACCTTGAAGAAAATTAATTAACTTTCAAAGTGCTCTGTTTTCTAATGGAGAATTTGATTATTAGTGAAGGTCTTTGATTTCCATGATGATCTCATCTATTTCTATTTCACTGGCTTTGATTTGTTGTTGTGTGATGTTCTGTGTCTCTCCAACAATGGTTAGAACATGGGATGGTTGAATGTACAAAAAGGGGAAGAAAACCTTCCTATATTTACTTGGCATTTTAAGAAAAGTGTTCCCTAGGTTCCAGACACTAATTCATCTTTCTATCCTCAGCACCTGTCACACAGAGTTTATCATCGGTGGAATTAAATAATTTTAATACATTGTAGTGAGCGCTATTATTTATCCACCAGACAACTATTTGTCCACCATCTATCTCGTGGCAGTGCTGGGCCCTGGGGCCCTGGGAGTGAAACTGATCCCATCTTTCAGAGCTTAAGGGGCATTGAAATGCATGGAGAAGCAATCATGCAAGTACAGTGCTGCAGGAAACATGCTGTGATGGGAGAGGCAAAGGGGATACCATGGGGGCACTTGGACTTTGGCTGCAGGAAAAGCTATGAAGAATGTGACACCTTAGTTAAATAAAGAATGTATGGCTGTACCTAGATATAGGGGTGTAGGGAGGGAGCAGCAGGTCTGGGGGGAAGAGAGAAAACATGATGCATTTTAAGAATGAAAATGTTATGGTAAGAGAATGGGAAGTTTCAAGTAAGGAGGCTGGAGAAGAAAGCATGGGTCAGGGATGACTTCCCAGGCCCTGCTGATGGTGAGCAGGAATGGGGTTAGCAATTGTGAGCGCTGATGGGATTTATTGGTAGAAGGAGTAGGGGGGTTAGATCTTCACATAAGCATGCATCCTGGAGGCCGGGAGGCTGCTGCAGAGATCCATAGGGAGATGGGGCAGTGGGGATGGAAGTGTGTGGATTTAGACATTTCTGAGATGGATAAGGTCCTTCTGTTGAATGTTAGGTTGAGGGGGAGAAAGAGGCCACCGAGGGGGCAGGTGGGGAATACAGGTAAAGATGATAGCCTTGCACCACACCTTGCTTTCTTCACTTCCTACAGCAGCACACATAGAGCTGCTAGTTTGCTGTTTTCCTTCTAGACTCTTTAGGGTTCCATAGTGTGGATGTGCCACAATTCATACAACTATTCTCTTCTTGATGGAAAATTAGGTTGGTTCCAGTTTTTCACTATTACAAGCCATGCTGCTGGGAACCTGTGACCTCATGGGAATTTCTAATGGTGGAACTGCTGGGTCAGAAGGGTTAGGAGGCTCCCAAAGTCCCCCAGCCAATGGGTGGAAGAGCTGGTATTCAAACTCTACTGGTAGGAATTTCAACTTGGCCTTGCTGTGCACTCCAAGCTCAGCGACCTGGGCCTCAGCACTGCAGGCTCTTCTTGTGGAGAGAGGACTGGCGCACTGAGGTGGTTGGAAGATCTGGAGAGCTTCTTACACATGCAGCTTTCTGCATCTTCTGAATAAGAATCTCTGTAGGCTGGGTTTGGAAACCTGAATTTTAAATTTTGTCCCTGACCCTCAGGCAGCCAGTTCAGCCTGACTTTGAGTCCTACGTTGGAAACGACTGGTCTCTTCTTTGAGATCCCCTTCAGTTCTAAAATCTCAGGATTCAGAATAGTCTACAAATTACCATGCTCCTGTGTCAGCTTCTCCAGACTGTTGGGGAGAAGGTGAGAATGGGGGATGGTGACAAGAAAAAGATTCTGAGATGTTCTAAATTAAAATGACAGCAGCCAAAGAGTGAGAGAGAGAGATGCAGAACAGTTGGCCTGTTAGTAACCGTGGACCAGCTCTGACAAAAGACTGCTCATGTTCCTGTGTACCTGTTGGAATTTAAGATTTATTTCTAGGAGGCTATTTCTGAAATTATGCAAAAGAGAGAATGGCCAGGAGCCATAAAACCAGCAGCCTCTGCTTCTAATTTACACCTGAATTTTCCAACCCGTGGCCCACAGCTAATCCATAGGAGCAAAGGTTTCTTCCCTATGGGATTATGCTGCTGTCCCAGAATGCGCCCTGCTTTAACTTCTCCCATCCCCTTTGTCTACAGCTAATGTAAATCCCTTCAGGGCAGTTTACACCTTTCTCCCCCTTACCTGATTTAGTAAAAACACATGCAGAACTCCAGGATGACAGGCATGGTGTCTTTCCTGCATAGCCAGGCTGCTGGTGGTTTAGACTCTATACCCCAAGACTGGTCATATTGCCATTGTCATTTTCTTCTTCTTTGTCTTCTTTTTAAAAAAAAAAAAAAAAGAGTGGCCTAACCCCTTTCTATTGAAAAGGCTTTCGGCTGTAAAAGTTAAAATTTTTTGTTTACTAGGGGACTATGGGGAATGGTGACCTCTTTCCACTTGGACGGACTTTTCCTTCTCCCATGGAGTGCTATGACATCATGATGGATAATAGAACCCAGATACATAGATTTCACCCCATCTCACAGATCAGGGGGTTGGAGGTCACACTGGGGCTAGTCAACCTACTCTGACTACCCAGTGTGCTCACGCTCGAGCCCAACTCTTACCGGTAGTAGCAGCAGGTCTATTCAATGGCATATCTGGCCCACATCACAGTCCTTTTGACCAGAAAACACTTTGCCACAGTGGAAAGAGCCCCAGGAAAGAGGAAGTCTCTTTCCCTCAGCCTGGGGAGCTCTTGTCTGGGGGGCTCCTCTCCACACTGCGTCTGGGTCCATAGTCCATCAGCCACATGTTTGAATCACCTGGGCATGCTTTGGGACAGGCTTATGCCTGCCCCCTTCCCCCTGCCCAGACGTTTGGATTGAACTGGCCTAGAGCAGGGGCCAAAGCAAAACTCCTTGAGTGATTCTAATGTGCAGCCAGCTTTGGGAACCATTGGGCAAGGTCTTGCGCCCTCCTTCTTGGGGGCAAGTTGAGTTATAGTTTCCCAGGCCCCTGAGGGTCTGGCCCAGCCCAACATGAATATGAG
This sequence comes from Macrotus californicus, assembly GCA_007922815.1. Taxonomy (NCBI): domain Eukaryota; kingdom Metazoa; phylum Chordata; class Mammalia; order Chiroptera; family Phyllostomidae; genus Macrotus; species Macrotus californicus. The sequence goes on along the minus strand of VMDR010001405.1, from coordinate 75,721 downwards.
TGTGGCCATGGCCCAGGGGTCCTCTCTGAGGCAGCCAGACAACAGAATGGGGTCAACTCTGGGACTCTGGCTGTGCCCCAGGGCCTGTTCTTGGGGAAGGTGGGACTGCTGCAGAGAAGGGTGCCCCTCACTCTCTGTGCCCACACCATCTGTTGATGTGGCTTACCTGCAGTGTGGCCTCTGTGCCCACAGCAAAGAACCCCTTTCTGCTTTCCTAAGTTAGGAAGTGTGTGACTGGCACTTGCATCAGTTCCTGTTGGCCACCGAGCAGCATGACGCACCAACAGTGTTGCTCATGATCTATGACAAAAAAAAAATGGTTCAGTGAAAAGGGAGCTTTATCCCCTGAGGGCCCTGTGAAGTAGCACTATTAATTTGGAGTCACAAACCACCCTGTCTGGACACCCCACCTTGGCTTTGTGTCACAGCTGAGGAAAGGAGCAACATGGATGATGAGTGCGAATACCTGAACTCTACCTCAGCTGCTGGTTATTTGGCACCCTGAGTGCCTCTCTTATCTTTTTAGACCTCAGTTTCCTCGCCTGTAAAACTAAGAGATGCCCCTTTTGAGCCTTTTTACTCTGGGTGTCCTATGCATCTCTGGAGGGTAATTAGTCAACATTTTGTTCCTTGGCTTGCCCTTCCCATTGGAAGAGAACACAGAGCATAAGGACTTGGGCATTTAAACTGAGTCACAGATACTGATTTCCATCTAAAACATGCTCAACTCAACCTCTTGCCATATGCCAACCTTCTTCCCAGTATGCCAAGCAGAGTGTCTGAGAGATGATGTCTTTCGATGTGGTTTTCACTGCTCTGGAATGAGGAGTTTCCCAGGGGACAAGTGCCCCAGAGCCCCAGCTGTTCAGGGGACATACGGTTCTGAGAGGGGCCCTGTGGAGCACTGTTCCCCATTTGGAGTCAGTGTCTATGCTTGGCAACTGCGGGGCCTAGCTGATGAGGAGGCTCCTGGAGGGGAGGGGAAGTGCCCAACTGGCCTGGACATTTGTGTCCCAGAAGCCATGGAATGGGTTTTTATAATGGGCTGGCTCTGTGCCCACTCAGCTCTCTGACTGGCAGCTGAGGCTGGGAATTCCACACCTGTAGACTCAGCTGGCTCCGGGCTACGCTGGGGCTGATCCTAGGTTTGCAGGGTGGGTTAGAGAGAGCCCTCGTCAGACCAACGTGGAGTGTGCCTGTGGTTTTCCACTAGCCTTAATGCCCCAGTTTCCCCTGGTTGGGTTATGCTGGTGAAAGTGCTCTAAGCTGCAGTAAACAGCTGACCCCACTGCAACTGGCTCAAACAAAAGACCTGCGTTATCTTCCAGAACTTGAAGACCCAGGTTGGATAGATACCAAGTTTGGCTGTTTCTTACATTAATGATGTCATCAAGGACCCATATTATTTGTGCTTCTCACCTCTGCCATCTCTGATATTAACTTTGTCATCTGGCTGATAGGAATATGGTGGCAGCCGTTCCAGGCACCAGATGTGGATGTGATGATATCCAAAGGAAGAGGAGGGACTGTCCCTTTCTGAGGCTTTCTCTTAAGAGGGAGGAAATTTACCCCCATCTCTCATAGGCTCTGGTTCAGAGTACTTGATTGGCTTAAATTAATCATCTAAGATGGAACGGATTTGGAGGAGGCAACCCTATGTCTACCATAGTTTCTAGGGTTATCTATTTTTTTTTGCTTGATAGTGTATCTATCTGCTTTCTTCTTTGCTCAATCTCCTTTTCAGTTATTTACCAATTACCTGCCTTTTACCCTCTAGCTCCATCACAAGCCCCCTATGCATTAATTGTAGGTAGGCTCCCCAAATCTAGACTCTCTTGAGGCCAGGGATAATAGGAATCACCTTGTTCATCACTGTACTGGGCTGATCCATCTACCTGCTGGACTCTGGACCCCATGTTCCCATTCCACTGCAGTAGACATGCCCCCAGGTGAGACACGCAGCAGTGGGACCGGTCAGAGGAGGGGCAGAACCAGACTCAGGCTGAACCTCTGGGTCGGGTGAAGGTTCACAGGTCCTGGCCCCCTTCTTTCTTGTTTTCTTTTCTGACCATATGGATCACTTGTAACCAGAAATGGAAGGGTATGGTCATCTCAAGTCCCACCACCATGTACTAGTGGAAACTGTTTCTGCCGGTCACTGCCTGCTTCCACTAACTCCTTGCTCTGGGGGTGCCTCGGTGCAGGGTTTAGAAGGTAAGGTGTACATTTTGTGCTCATGTGGTTTTGCTTTGTTGGAAATCCCCCGACAGCTTGCAGTCGTGGGGAAGATGGCAAGTTTTCCTTTCTGCCAAGGACATTGAAAAGATCACACCCCACCCACCACATGTGCTGGGAAGCCACCGCTCCCCATCTGTAACGTCGTGACCATGGGCTAAAAGAACTGAGTCCTGTTACCTTTCTCTCCTTTCCTGTTTCATGCTATTCTGAGGTTCCTCTGGTTGCAGGGTGCGATACAGTAAGGGCAATGCATGGTTGGAGGGCCAGCCTACAGGCATCTGCCACTGTGGTTTGCAGGTGATGTTTGCCAAACAACGCACCAGAAGATTCAGCAGAAAAGCCAGGATGGGTGGGAGGGGTTAGAGCAGAATGTGCAATGAATTCCCACGGCAGGCTCACTGCTGCCTAGCTTCTGCAAGTTCTGTTTTATTTTTTAAAAACACATAGGCAAGAGGTCATTTGGTTCACAGAACATCCTCTGCAAGCTAGGCTGGAAAGGTATTTTCATCTCTGTTTTATAGCTGAGGAAACTGAGGTTCAGAAGAACGAAGCCATTAGCTTGCTGGGTAGAAAGTTCATGAGAGATTCTTTTCACTGCCCTCTATATACCAGCTTGGCTGAGCTGGCCACTCAAGGTCAAACTGGTCATGAGTGATGGATTTGAACTCATGGGTGCCTAGCAGTTCTTGCTGGCTGTGCTGAGCAGTGATATAAAATTGAGGTGTCCCAGTGGACTGTGACCCAAGTGTGACCCAAGTGTCCCATCAGACTGTCTTCTCTCTTGACAGTGCCTGCTGACATCAGGGAAGATGGAGCTGAGCTGTACCCACAGCAGAACTGTGAGCAGCACACAGGAGAGACCCTCAATGCCTATTCTGGGGGCCTGTCAGTTAGCTACCCTGTGATTGGAGGAAATTGTATTCTTGTGTGTGCATGTGTATAGTGTGTGTGTACAGATGGGCATGGCTGTGGCATGCACCCCATCGCAGCTGTGTGCACTCTGGCTATGTATGACAGGCCTGCCTGGGTCGGCCTCCCAGATTCCCAGGCAACAGCAGCTACATTCGGCAGGGCTTTGGGGCCAGCTTCTGTTGCTCTTTTAAGAAATGAAATTGCCTTCCAGATGCTTTTCTCACTCGTTTTTCTTTTTTCCTCCACTTGACAGAGCTGCCTAAACTTCTCATTGAGGGGCTCTAAAGAGGAGTGTATCATTTCACGCTCCCTTGTTTAGCTTCTCCAAATCTAAAGCCAAAGCTGGCAGAGCTACTGATTAGCTGAAATCAAAAGCAAAGGCTGGGCTTTGATGGGAAAACTGCTACATTAGAGAGGGCTGGTTGTTTTACAATTGCAGGGTAAGGTCCATAATATTACCCACCACCGAATGGCCATTAGATTGCAAATTACCGGTCACTTTGCTAGACGGCTCAGCCATTCTGTAATCATGATCATAATATCCTTATAATGGTCGAGCCCGGGCACCTACAGGAGCCTGGCTGCTGAGGCGCCAAATTACTGGGCTGTGTACAGTAATGATTATCCCAGCAGGAAGGAAGGAATGCTGCTCCCAAGTCCTGGGTGTGTGGCGTTCTGTCCCAGTTCCCCATTAGGAAGCTCCAGGGGATGACTGGAACTACCCCAATGTTCCCTGTCCCCCAGGGTTCCATCCATTGAAGGTCTAACTTTGTGTGGCTGTCATGTTCCATGCTGTTTCCAAGTTCCTGGTCCCTTGGGTCAGCTGTGCCAGCTGGGACGTGACCCTGAGCTGATAAATGGAAGAGGTTTTTTCTTAGCCTTTTGCTGTGGTGAATTGTGTGCCCGTGGGTGCATGCCTGTGTGTGTGTGTGTATGTGTGTGTGTGTGTGTGTGGTGATGGAGATGAGAATACACAGGAAGTTTCAAAAGCACTGATACTCTTCTCAATTTTTAAGTTGGGTCGTGGGTTTGTATCTTACATATATGTTATATGTGTTCTTTTGCGGTAGAAATCTGTCCAGGCAATGTTGCCAGGAAACAACGGGACTAGGGGTAGGAGAGGCTTGATTCACTTTTAGGCTTGAAGGGGAGGGGACTGAGGCTGAGGGGAGAGCTTCCAGACAGAAGCTGTGGCTCTGGGTAAAGGACACAGGACGGGAGTGGCAGCGGGGACCAGGACACTAAATGCCCTGACTTCTCTTGGGTTTTGCCCTCCATTCTCATGGTACTGCCTCATATTGGCCAGACCCAACAAGAAGCCAGAGGGCAAGGGAAGCCAAGGTGCTTCCTACAAAGGACAGAGCAGATCAGGGGGTGGTGGAGGGAGCTCAAGGGGGAGAGCAGACTTACAGCGCCTCATCCACACGTGATTGTTAATGGGCTACCGAGGCATTGGCTGGCTGACTGGGCCTCTTAGGCCTTGCACGGCCTGCAATTCCAAGGTTCACGCCTTCCGTGTGCTGCCTGGAGTTAGTCATGGGGGCCTCCAGCCTTGCCCTTCCCTTCCTGGTTGTTTTCCTGGTCCATGGAGCCAGTGATTCCTCAGCTTCCACCCAGCGGGAGGGAATGCCCAGCACTTTGGCTCCTGTGGCTGCGGCTTCTGGTCCTGGGAAATGGTACATGATGGACTCGCTGGCATTGTGCAGCCTATCAGCGGTGGCACTGAGTGCCCTGAGCACGGACCTGGGACTTGGCGGGAGCAGGGTAAAGGTCTTCATTGGAGCTGGGGGTTTCAGGGTGTGCGTGCGTGTGTGTGTGTGTGCATGTGTGTGAAGAAAACTGCTTCAGGCATAGGGGCAGACAGAAGCCTTGGCCATGACTCGCATGAAAGCTCTGGACTGTGCTTCACTTTTCTCTCCAATCTGGGAGAAATGGCATCTTGCCAAATTTTGTAAGGAACCACGGACCCTTCGCCAAGCCTCCTTCCCAGCACAGGAGAATGCTAGCTGTGAAGGGAATAAGGTTGGCATTATTTTCAATTTCCCCAGAAAAATACCATTCTCTGCCCTGTGAGCCTGTCTGCCAAATTGCTTTTAGCAAGGCTGAACTAGTGACGGGAAAAACTCAGATGGCATTCTATAAAAGTAAAGAGAGGGATGAAAAAAGCAGATGCTTACAGCGTGCCTGCTCTGCGCTTGGTGCGCTCTAAATGCTTTAGATGTGTTCTTTCATATAATCCTAATGACCACCCCAGGTGAGAACACTGAGGCACAGAGAGGTAAAATAACTTGCCCGATGTCACACAGATGGGAAGTAGTAAAGCTGGGATTCGAACCTGGGCATTTGGACTCTAGAGGTATGCTGCCTCCTTTTCTGTCTTGGCTAACTTCTCCTTAGTAAGTGCCAAGAGACAGGATGTTCCTAATATGAATGGAGTGCAGAACTGGAAATAGCTTGGGGCTCATATAGTCCAGCCTCTGTGTTCTTACAGGCGTGGGGGGAAACTGAGTGCCCATAAGGTTCAGCGATCAGGTCTCTGGGGCCCTGACCTAATGCAAGGGATTTACTTGGCAGCTCTGGAAATACTGGCAACTCAAAAGTGGTTGGCTGAGCCTAGTGATATTCTGGCAATTTTCCTAGTGTTGTTTAGCAAGTAAATTTCTTTGAAGCAAAGTTCTTTTTATCCAAGAAGCAATGTGACCTCAAATCTTGTTTTCATAAAACATCTCTGACGTTAGCTGCACGAGGCAGAGGCCCTGAAGGTTTGCGTGCTGCTCTGGTGCTCCCTGGATCTGGCGCTGGCTCTGGCAGTGGCTTAGGAACTGTCTCTATTGTGAATAACAGTCAAGCATCAGGTCGTGGGGTGGCCCAGGGACCAGGTGAGCTGGGCCTGCTTGGGGCACAGAGGAGAGGAGAGAGGCTCTTTCATCAATTTCCAGGGTACTCAGGGGGCACCTGAAGCATCTTTGTCTGCAGAGGTCCTCGGGCCACCCAGCCAAGCTGCTGTCACAAAGAACAGAGTGTCTTGGGCCATGTGACCATGGGGGAGGTTGCCCAAGCCTCCGAGGGGGCTGCCAGCTTCTGAGCTGTTGATTCCATGAGTCTGGGACCCAAAGCTGCAGAGAAAGGGCAGCATTCTTCCTGTGGAGGCCTGGTCCAAATGGCCCCACGGCTTTCTTTTCTCTGGGATCAGCAGGGCTACTGTTGGCAGGGACAATCGAGATTGTTGTCCTGGCCTGGCCCAGAGGCACTGCTGCCAGATGCAGAGCCGGCTCCCAGGGCTCATCCTTGTGACACCTGCCTTCCATATCATCGGGTCAGCGCCATGTAGGGGCTCTGTTTCTTCTCACCTCCTGGCAGCTGGGGCCTGGGACAGCCACCCCCTGTCCAATCCAGACAGCCAGCGCCACTGAAAAGGGCCCCCTTCTTCCCACATGGCTGACATACATCAGAAACATGAGAATTAAGATGGAGACACCGTATGTCTGAGAAGAAAGTTTGGAGCTAAATTGGAGGACACTTATCTGTCCCCATTTTCCAGATAATGCACTTATAAAGGGGCTAACATGTCGATATTTTCCTTTTTCGTTGTATGACTGAAGTGATAAAGGGGGCAGAGCTTGCTCTCTTGGGGAAAGATCCCACTGTCTCCTCTCACGTATGCTACTTTTTTAGTTCTCAACCATGCTTGTTTTGAGATGAAGGCCAAGTGGGGCCTGGACAGCCTCTAATAGAGGTTGTCCAGGGACAAATGTTTTCTCATGTTGCGGGTGGGGGATCTCAGGCCTCAGTTTGATTATGGGGGGAGAAACACAGTGAGAGAGCCTACCACAGTCTCTTTGTTTCAAGGTGCTTCAGCCTGCTGGTGTTTAGTCAAAGAATCTTGGAATTCCTAAATCCTGTTCCAGACCAACAACCCTTCCATCAAATGATTTCCCATATCATCTGTATCAGTCAGGGTCCAGCAGAAAGTGGACAGCACACTCAAACAGAGTATTTGAGGAGATTTTAATAAATGGATGACTTATAAAAAATGGGTAGGGTTTTAGGATACCAGTGATGGATGGTGTAGTATCCTGGACCTAGCAACAGGAGGCAACCATTAGTACTCCTAGGCCTGAAGGCCAAGGGCAGGGAACAGTTACTGCATGCCAGAGAGAGCTATAGTTCTAGGAGACAACCTCCTCACAGGCGCTGTGGTCTGTGGAAGAGGGAGGCAGTCAACCAACCATGATGTGGTGGAGGGGCATTCAGATTAATCAGTCTCCCTCTCCGTACTCACCCCCAGAGGCCAGATCCTCCCACTGGCCAAACTCAACCAGAAGCCAGAGAGAGAGCATGTTGTCGATGGAGCCTATCAATGCAGCTTATAAGAGTCAACTTCCTGAAGCACAGCAGGGTGGAGAAGGGTAGAGTGTGGATTTGGAGGGGTTACGGAAAGTATCCAGCACGACATCATAATGTCACCTGCTTTCTACTCTATCTCTGACTCCCATCATAATGTCACCTGCTTTCTACTCTATCTCTGACTCCTAGCAATATGTATACACTCCAGCTTGGGAAGGGTGCTACTGGCACTTAGCAGACAGAGGCTAGGGTTGCTGCTAAACACAGTCCAGTCTCCCCAATAACAAAGACTTACCTGGTGCAAAATGCCAGCAGTGCCAAGGTTGAGAAACTCTGTTCTAAGTGGAGAAAGGAAGGTTTGGGTTCTGTAAAAGGGAATCCGAAAGCAGATAAAAAGAAGCATGTCTGTGTTTTGTTTGTTTGGGTTTGCTTGTTTTGTTTGGGCAGGAGGAGCCTGTCACAAAGCAAGATTTCACCTCCTGCTTTGGGGAGAATAGCCCCCTATTGGGGTCCCACTGGGCTTACTCGCTCACTGAACTGACTCTCTTGGGAATCAGCTGGACTGCAGGGTCAGGCTCTTTGGGGGAACATTTCAGACCATGTGGATGCTGGAAATGATACAGCAGATTCTAAAGAGCTATTTCAAGATGGTTCTGTCAGACCCAAAGGTCTGGCGGAGTTCTTGGCTTTCCAAGGCTTTGAGGTTCTCCACTTTTCAGCTCAAAGCTCTTAGAATGTTAATAAGTAGAACTTTAGAAGTCCAAAAATAGCTCTCAGGACAAAAGGAAATGTCCCAGCTCAGAAAGGTCAGCTGTCCTTTGTTATCTTGCTGATTAAACCTAGTCTTTGCTGCTTTTTCCTCTTCCCTCCTATATGCCACTTTCCAGGCACTTCCCTGCCTGTTTGAGCCTCCATCGAAAGGAGCGACTGACAGAAAAGAGAAGTCCCTATTGGCTTCCTTTGGCAAGTTGTTCACAGATCAGATGAAAAGATGAGGAAGGAATGACTACAAACACCTTTAAAAAACAGGGTTAACAACAGCCCTGGCTGGGCACTTTGTTGGTTAGTGTCTTCCTGATACGCCAAGGTTGCGGGTGTCATCCCCAGTCAGGGCACATACAAGAATCAGCCAATGAATGCGTGAATAGGTGGAGCCATACATGTTTCTTTTCGTCTCTCTCTCTCTCTCCCCGCTCCAAATCAATCAATCAATCAATTTAAAAATATCAGGATTAACAATGAATCATGCTATCCTTCATTCTCTTACCAAGTCTTGACTGGGCTGTATTATAGCTTGAATGACTTTAATATTTTCTAAATTTTATTCCGTTTTTAAACAAGCAATTCATTTACATTGTTTAAAAACAAATTGACAAAGGATTTAGATAAAGAGCAGACAATCCCCACCCCCCACCCCGCAGCACCCCCCCACCCCCATACATTCCCCCAAAGCAATATCCATCCAGAGATATTTTCTGGCTGTACAAACAATGTGCATATGCATGTTTCTTTGATCTTTTCATTCCATAAAAGTAGTAGTATATTTGCTTTTTGCTCAGCAGTGTATCTTGGAAACACTTTTTTTTTTTTATCACTATAGAACTTTTAAAAAGTTTCATGATCTCATATAAATATATCTTAATACGTTTGGCCAAAAGTGACTTGTTTTTTAAGACTTCTGAATCTGTTTAAAACCAGAAAGAATCCTCCACTAAAACCCAAACCAACCCAAACCAACCCAAACCTTGCTGGGAAGCTTAGGCAGGAAAGGCTGCTTGCTTCCATCACTTTGTAGTGCCTTCATTCTCTCATCTTCTTACTGAGATTTTCAGATTGTTTTCTGCATTTGCCCCTTCACTTAAAACCTCTGTCCAGAACCATGGAGTATCCCAACGGCTTGGATACTATGAACGACTTAAACTATGTCTGTTTTACTAAATTACTGACTGTATATTATCATTTCTTAAAGAGAGCCAGCCTGAGCCAGTCAATGATATTAGCACCAGCAAAGCCTGTCTTGGCCAGGGACAAGGCATTGCAACGCTCTGTTCCCCCGTTTGCATTTTTAAAAACCTGGGTATTTTCCTGAAGCCTTAGCAGCTTTGAAGCTCTGTGCCCGGCAGGGCTGGCTCAGATTCAGAAATAAGAGCCTACTTCTCTGTAGTATTTCTCTGGTACAACCAGGACCCGTGTGAAAGATGAACATATTTTAAGTAAAGAAAGGACTTGCTGCGTTTGGAAGCCAAAGAGAGGGCAGGCAGAGGAGCCGTCAGGGTGTACCACGTTCTGGGGCTCCGGGGCTTTGAAATCCTTCCGAGTGTTGTCACTTGAATGTCGAACACGTTATTCTCAGTGGACACTAAAGAGAAGTACAGGTACGGGGGGCTCCAGGGGGGATTCATTATTCGAGGCACAAAATTTCCTACCGCGGCCTGCAACACATTATAATTCAAATGAGCCCAGCACAATAGAGGGAAAATATGCAAGCAGATTTCTCTGTCGTGTTTTTTTTCCCTCCTCTCTGAAGCCCTGTAATTACAGCAGGCAGGTGGAGCATCTGGGGTGTGGGGGAGTCCACTGTATTTTTACCTTCCCAGGAACGCGACTTGCCTACCGCATCAATATATTTTATTTTTAATTAAGCGCTTGTTGCAGAATTTGAGTCCCTTCGCGGAAGCCTGATTCACAACTTTTTTTTTCCTCCTGCGGTTCCCTGAGATGCTGCTGCTATTACTGTCTCAAATTTCATCTCTTAAAATTTACTTTTTAAAAAGTACACTAGTGTTGGCCTTTCGTGAGCTCGGCAGCTCTCAGGTGGCCCGGCGGAGGGGCCCCAGCTCCTTTCTCCTCTCCTCGGTCCCGGGTCGGTTTCCGCCGGCGCCCAGCAGCTCCAGGTGGCCAGAGCGCGCGGTCCAGGCCGGGGAGCCCCTTCCCCTCTTCCCCCGCCTAGGTCATGCTGGGTCGGGGCGGAGCCGTGTCCCTAAAGAGACCTCCAGTCCTGCGGTAAGGGAAAGTGAAAACGCAGAGGCCACGGGACAAAACGACCTCCGCCCCGCAGTGTCCCCGGCCCCCACCACCCGGAGGAGGCAGGATCCGAGACCCTTAGGTTGGCCGCGTGTGTGTGTATGTGTGTGTGTGTGTACACACACACAAGAAAGCCCCCTGGGCGTCTCGGTGTCGGCTTGCCCAGCTGGGGAGGGGACAGGGAGAACGAGGCAGGCAGCCGAGGGTCCTTGCCTCTCTGCACGACGCCGGCCACGGAGAAAGCCTAGCTAGGCAGCCCCGGGGCCCTGGCGGAACGTGGCTCTCCCGTCCCGAGATGACCTCGGCCAGAGATCCCCACCACAGACGCCTGGGCTTGGTTGGGGCTCCCCGGGTTCCGAGGGGAGAATGAAGCGGCCTGCGCCCCCGCTCCTTCTGGAGCTCGGAGAAGCCCTGTCTCCACGGGATCCCTGCCAGCTGGCTGCCCCCGGCGGGGTACGCCTCCCCGATTCCGGCTCGATGAACCCCAGTCCCCTTCTCCGGGAACCAGTAACTGGATGCAAATAGATTCCCAGCAATCCGCAGGGCCCTGCCCAGGCTCGCTGGCCTCGCGGGGGTGGCTCCCGGTCAGTGCGCAGTCACCCCCGCCGTCAGCTGGTATTTCTGCCTCCTAGGGGCAATTTGAGGCGTGGTTGCAGTTGGCCCGGGAAGTGCAGAGAGACTGAGACGCAGCAGCCACAGGGCTGATGGGGCTGTCAGCACTTGCAGGGAGAGGCAGCCACCTTCTGTCACAAGTGAGCCTTAACCAAGGGCAGGAGCGTCAAAAAGGCGTTTTTAGGCAGGTCCAAAGGAGAGAAACTTATTTCCAGAAAATGAATACCCACAGGTGACCAAAGGAGGGACTAAACCTGAAACGAGTAACCCATCCTTTCTCCCTGAGGTGCAGGCTGCCTCTGTCCACGCCTCCGGTTTCCTGGGAACCCTCTATAGGGAATGGACCTGCCCTGGGGGGCCAGATTTCTCCAAGGAGGGGTGAGGAGAGTTGAGGACTGACTTGCTAGTTGGAACTCAAGAAGAACAGGCCTCCATGGGGCCAGCAGGGTACTGACAGGGCGAGACATTTGGGGCAGGTCCCAGCTCCCCCTCTGGAGGGAGTTGGGTCAGTGACTCTATGACTCAGCCGGACCCTCCCACTGTTGGTCGCCGGGGGATGAGAACTGCGGCTCCGTGCTTTCTCTTTTACAACTTCTTTGGTGTTTTTCTTTCTCATTACAAAAGCAGTACATGCTTGTTGTAGAATTAATGAAAAATGCAAACATGCAGAAGCAAGAAAATAAAAGCCAAACATTCTCTTATTACCTAGAGACAGACCTTTCTTGTATATCCCAAGTATAAACACAGTTGTTTTGTGGGACAACTGGTTTTTTCTTTTCAAATAATACATTGTGAATATTTTTGCATGCCAGCATCCTTCCAATGAATGTAGTTTGATAAGTAGACTTTCAGTAGGTTATTTTCCACCACCGTTTACTGGGCTTTTAGGGTGTTGCTGTGTTTTTACTTCTGTCCACACTGTTCAGGGGTCATTCTCCTGCTGGGTCACTGTGCATGTCCTTAATTATTTTCTTAACATCCATTCCTCAAAACAGCTGGGTTAACTGCTCTGCATTTTTAAAAAGTTTTACTATATTTTGTCAAATTGACCTTTAGAAAGGTTATGTCAATTTATACTCCCACCTGCAGAGAATGCAAAAGTCTTCTGCCGGAATTCATCATCATCAATCATGAATATTGGTCTTCTTTTTATTCTGCCTTTGCCTAATTTTTAATTGGAGTATTCATCTTTTTCTTAATGGTTTGTGTTTTATGTATTCAATCAGTTCTTTCTCATGTGTTTTGCAGTTTTTGTCTCAATTTGTCAATTGCTTTTTGCATTTAAATTGACATTTAAAATTTTTGTGTAATTGAAATTCTTAATATTTTAATCTATGGCTTCTGCTTTTGGTGTCATTCTATGAGGTCCTTCCCTACCTTAAAATTTTCTAATTATTTGTGCATATATTTCTTTAGCACTTCCACTGATTTACTAAAATTTTTAAGTCATATGAAATTTGTTTTGGTGTGTGGTATAAAGTAGAATCTCAGTTTTCTCACGGCCCCCTCTCCCTACCCTCATGGCTCTAACTCCTTCTGACTCTGGCATGCACTACAGCCAAGTGCTGAGCAGCCAGAGCAAAGCGGAAGATCTGGTGGCAGAGGCCCTATCCAGTAGCATTTCTGTTCTCAGACCTGCTCCGAGGCTTTCTGATGGACCTGCCTGTGTTGAAGACAATCAGCAGAACAAACTGGCATTTGGAGAGCTCGCAGGATAGAGAGAGCATGGGGTTGGGGGCTGGGGCTTGACGTGGGCAGCCATCTCCCTCCTGGCTCACCCCCAGCTGAGGACTGCTACAGAGAGAAATAGTCACTGGACAGGAGCCAGGGGCACCAGTCAGCTTAACCAAAGTACTCAATAGACACTGTGTTTTCCCCCTGCAAATGAGGAAAATGACATGGTGAGAAGGCATATGCCTTGTCCAGAATCACAAATCCCGGGGCAGGGAAAGCCAAGAGAGGATGCCCAGAGCCCCGCCCTTGTGCCTTGATTAACAAAGGGAACAGGACCACGGCTCTTGCTCCGGGGCAGTGGAGGCCCAGCATATTTTTATGAGGCATGGACAATGAGTAGCCATTCAAAAAGCCAAAGCTGCCTCTTCTTAGAAAAAGGCAAATATTTTAGGAATGCCTCGCTACTAGGCAAATGCCTGATTGCTTTTCAGGACAGTGAGACTCAGCTTGATGTTCTGTACTTAGGGCTTTAAGCTTTGATTCTGAATCTGCTCCAATGGAGCAGTAGTTCTTGATTCTGGTGGCACAGTGGAGTGAGCTATGGAGTGCTCAGGAATGCAGATGCCCAGGCCCCAACTTCTAGGAGGCTGAATGAAGTTGGCCTGTGGCAGGGCTGAGATGTTGGTACTGCTGAAAAGCTCCTTAGTGACTCTATGTAGTTTAGGGCTGAGAAGTAGCCCCTTTTTGCAATGCTGTGTTATGTCTCTTCCCAGCTGCTGAAAACTAGCTTACAAGTCAAAACTGTTCTAGCAACATGCTTCTCAAACTTAAGAAGTTATCTGGGAATCTTGTTAAAATTCAAGTCCTGATTCAGGAGGTCTGAGATGGAGTCTAAGGGTCTGCATGTCTGAGAAGCTCCCTGATGATGCTGATGCTGCTGGTCTTAGGATCACCTTTGAGTACCAAGAGGCTAGAGATGGTCCTCATGTTTCAATGAGCATAAAAATGACCTCAGAAGCCTATTGGAAAAGCAGATTCCAGGGCTGATCTGGAGTGTCAGGGATAGGGTTTAAGAATCTGCCTTTTTAACAAGTCTTCAGGTGAACTGGTACGTTTGGTAGTTCAAAGGCCACACCTGAATAACGTGGTCAGCCTGCTTACGGTTTTCTCAGGCATTTATCTGTTTAGCACATCCTGGAGTTAACACGTGGCTGGAAGATCATGCAGTCAATTGACTTGGAGTTGAAATGGAGCAGAGAGGCCACGATGCCTGGCTCCCAAGCCTGAACTCCCCGCTCACTGATTCTGAGCTCCCTTAACATTCAGGCCAAATCCCATTACCACGGGAGGGCTACAAGTCCTTGCTTTTATTTTTTTTTCAATAAAGAAGTCTCAGTTTAGGTTTCGGTTTTGCTTTAAAGTTATTTGACCTGTTCTCCCCCTCTCCCCACACTCCCTACCCACTCTGACCTGTGACTAAAACATAGATCCTGGGAGGGTAAAAGAAAAAGGCTTTAAAGATATGCCTTCCACCCAAGGAGAAACCTCAACCAGGAAAGTGAAGGGTGAAAAAAACAACAAAAAACTCAGTGCTATACGTGATCTTAAAGATGTGAAATCGGAAGTCTCTACTAATTTCATGTGCTCTTTGTCCTTCGCTGTGAGGTAGGATCAACCAGGACCGGAAAGGAGAGTCTCTCATTTGGTTCCTGTTAGACCCACCGTTTATCTAGTGCTTGTTATTCAGATGATTCTGGGCCTTCGTTTATTTCCTGGTTTTTCTCTCTTATTTCTCCTTGTTTGGGCCATTTCATGCTTATTAGCAGCTCCATCAAGGATGAACAACGGAAATAACCCCCAAGAGAGGCAGGTAACACCTATAAGTTGGTTCTTCGATGTTCAAAGGGAAGAGAGAATTAATTATGATTGCAGGTCTATGGAATTCACCTCAATGTGCCACCTAGGCTCACTTTTATATGGCGAATTCAAGCCTTGTAGTAAGAACAGAATGTCTTCCCCATAGCTCAGCAACCACAGGCGATAATTTGGGTAGAGAAATTAGAACTTGAAAAATGCTTTATTCTTTCATTCATTCAGATATACTTATTATTTTATATGCTTCTTATTCTCGTGGTTGCGGTAAAACTGTTGTGAGTTGGGGACATGAATTTATTACCACATATGCATGCCGTTCATGTTTGAGGGAAGGTTTTCTTGTCTTTTTCTTCTAGCTAGTTACAATATATTATATAACAAAACATAACTCCTATTCCCATTACTTGGTATAATAAATATCTTGGTGAAATTTCTTACAGAGTTTGATTACTCAGTCAAAACCTAAGTATCCTGCTGGGAGAAGAACAATCATTTTAGTGACATTGTTCTATGCTTTGGTTGAATTGAATAGTTACTAATCCAGGCAGAGAAGAAAGAGACAGGTAATTGGAATTGAGCAAACACACTGAGCCCCTAAAAAAAAAAATGACTCACAAGAAGTGTAAAATTTCTCATCAAACATCTATTTGTCTGTTTTCTCCTTTCCTTACCATAGTAATTGTAGCTGTCAGAAATAACTCGAGGGGCCTGGTCTACACGAGGGGAAAATGCTAGTCCTCATTCAGGTGATCTGGAGATGAATTTAAACAGATATTACCTACCAATGGTCAATGTTAGGTCAATAACTCTAATAGCCAATTTGAATTTTCTTTTAAGAAAATGTAACACCCCCATCCACCCCCCCCCCAACCCCTCACTGTGTAATGTCATCAGATATTTTTGGGTTGTCTGAGGGTAGAAAACAGGAAGGTTGTCAATTTTCATGTAATTTGCATAAATTAATGGCAAACGTTTTCTCATTCACCGACACAACCCAAGCTTTTAGGCCTCACCCAGGATCACTGCTGGAGAGCAGCTAGGAGAGCAGGAGCAACGGGATTGCCCGTCTCGGTGTTGGTGTGGTCAGGACCCCCTAGAGAGGACGGTACAGGAAAGTTCCTTGCTCTTGCTCCGTGACTCTTGCTCAGGGCTGTGTCCCTGGTAAATAACATAGCACTTGGCTCTGGGCAGGCATGTAGATTGGCCGTCTGGGTTTAAACCATGTCAGGTGACCAATGACTTTTCAAATTTGTGGACTTTTAGTGCTAGAAGAGACCTCTGAGGGAATAGAGATCATTATAAATTTCCAATCCAGTTGCAATTTCCCCCATTTTCCTTCCACCCAGGATCACGATTTTGATCAGTTGTCTTCTCTCTCCAGTATCCTCAGGAAAGGATGAAATGACCCCTCTCCAGGGTCTCCTTTCCAGTGCCTGGTTCAGAAATGGTGCGTGTGACTCAGTGATGGTCAGTGCTATGTGAGGGGGAGTCTTCTAGGGGATTGTCTCTCCTTGTCCTGGGTGCTGTGTCTGACTGTGATACTCAGAATTACAACCATCATTTTCCTAACAGCACAAGGATGAAGGATATATTCAGGGTGACAAGAATAGAGAGAAAGATTAAAAAAAACCCAGGTCCTTAATGACATCATCAAACTACTGAATCAATCAACCCCTTAATGGTTAATTTTATGTGTCAACTTAACAGGGCTAAGGGATGCCCAGAGAGCTGATAAAACATTGTTTCTGGGTGTGCTTTTGACAATGTTTCCCAAAGAGATTAGCATTTCAGTCTGTAGTCCCCTAAAGAAGATCACCCTCATAAATGTGGGTGAGCTGCATCTGAGTCACTGAGGGTCGGAGTGAAACAAAGCTGTGGAGGCAGGGTGCGTTTGTCCTCTCCTTTAGCTGGGACACCAATCCTCTCATGCCCTCAGGCACTGGTGCTCCTGGTCCCTCCAGTGCAGACTGCAGCGACATCACCAGCTTCTCTGAGCCTCCAGGCCTGCAGACGTCAGGTCATGGGACTTCTCAGCCTCCACGATCGTGTGAGTCAACTTTTCATAATGAATTGCTTCATGTATCTCTCCAGTTGGACCTTTTCTGCAGAACCTTGACTAATACAAACCCCAAGCTGCTCTGCTGCCCAACTTTCTCTTTTGCAGGATAGTACATTTCCTTAATATTTCAACCAGTGTGAATAAGGATTTCTGTTGCCTATGCTCCAAAGCATCTTCAATGATTAAGGGAGTTTGAAGACCAAGTTCTCATTTCACGGAAGGTGTAATGGAGTTTGCTCAATGACATGTTGCAGGTGACGAGAGAACTCAGGAGTAGGGGTTGGGTTTTCGGCCCCAGGGTCATTTTTATTATACGCTGCCTCCCACAATTTACTCAATGATAAATTAGAGGTGGCTTAAAAGTACATTTCTGAGTTCACTGTATTGGCATTTAATAAAATTGCCTTACCAAGGTCAAAGTCTGGAATTCTAATCCAAATCGTCCTCATTTGTACATGGGGAATCAAACTGTTCATGCACACATACGCAGAGTGTGCTAGTTGACTCGAAGAACTGAAAGCATTTTGTTTTGCATTGCTGGGGAGCATTGGACTAGGAGACTTGACCAGCGCAGCGGGGTGACTGTGGGCAAGAAAAACAAATTATGTCTCTTTGGACCAAGACGAGCTACCTGCAAGGTAAGGGAGAGCACAGGATATTGTCCAAGGTCTTTGTCAAGACTTCGGTTGGAAGATTTCATGGAAATCACAAGCAGAGGATGAGGGGAGGGTAGGAGGGGGCTAAAGGGTGGGGAGATTGGTTTATTCTTTCTGTTCCTAGTGGCATTTCTTATTATCAGACCATCCCCTATTTACCATGCCTTCTGTTGGCCTCTGGTGTCTGCCCATCCTGTAGGGCTCAGGTTAAGCTTTATGTCCTCCACCAGGTCTTCCCTGATCCCTGCAGCACACACCAGTAACTCTGTCCTGGAACTCATTCACTTCCTGAACTCCTTTACTCATTCATTAAGCATGCCATGTTATCTTGGAATGTTTTTTTTCTGACACTTCTGTTATTTTGACTCTAAATTTTATCTTTAAGGAACAGATAAGCAAACAGAAAAAAGAATATAGTTTTAAGGACACATTAACTTGGTTTGAATCCTGCTCTGCAGTCCCTCCTTGCAGAACTCCAGGCTCCAGTTAGGCAACATGGCAGCCCCGCCTGGCTCTACCACTGTGGAGTCATCTTCTCTTCGGGCTCTGGAATGCAGGCAGGGCAGGTGTGAATAAGCACATTGCATTAGGTTTTTAGTGCTGCTTAAGTGACCTCAAACTTAGTGCCTTAAAACAACACACGTCTGTTACCTTAAAGCTCTGGAATTTAGAAGTCAATTGACTCAGGGAGACTGGCGTCTTCAGAAGGCTCCAGGGCAGAATCCATTGCCTTGCCTTCTCTAGCTTCCAGAGGCTGCCTGCATTCCTTAGTTTGAGGCCCCACGTCAGTCCACACTCAGTTTCCTTTTTTACTATCTGTTTGCTCTGTCTCTGACCTTCCTCTTACAAGGACCCTTGAGATTGCTTTGGGCCTACTCAGATGATCCAGGAGAATCTCCCCGTCTCAAGACTCTTAACTTCATTATTTCCACAGTCCCTTTTTGCCGTTTGAGGGAACACATTCACAAGGATTAGGATGTAGACATTTTTGTGTGGGGGCAGGAGAAGGAGCAAGGGGAGGCATTACTCTGCCTCCCACATATATTTTCTGTGGATGTCAGTACCCCATCTGTAAAATGGAGACACTGCTGTCTTCCTCACAGGATCATTGAGGGGGTCGAATGAGATAATATGTGTATGTAAATTTCCAGACCTGTGCCTGGCACACTGTTTAAATTTCCTGGCACTGTGCCAGGTGATCAATTCTGGTCACTGCTCTCTCCTGAGTGATCTGTTGAGAGCTAGAGGTCGGGGACTCTGACTTCTACCTCTTTCTAACCCTTTAACTTCTAGCTAGTGCTGGAGCTTGAGTAGAGAATCAATAAATGTAATAAATAATTACCTTGATCGATGACAATGCCTTGCATATAATAAGAGCTCTCAAATGATTTGTTGTTTGTTCATTTTGTTAGCAATGGGTGGGATAGAGAACATTAGATTAAATGCTATTATTGGTCAGATAGAAAATATAAATTTGGATTCTTCTGCTACACTTTTACCCCATTACCCTAAACACTGGAGAGAGAGAGGAATTAGTTCACAATACAACTTAA
This sequence comes from Macrotus californicus, assembly GCA_007922815.1. NCBI lineage: Eukaryota > Metazoa > Chordata > Mammalia > Chiroptera > Phyllostomidae > Macrotus > Macrotus californicus. The sequence continues at coordinate 56,771 of VMDR010001405.1, read as the reverse complement.
GAGGTGGCGGGGGATCTTGCTGTCATGGACTTTTCTTCTTGGTCTGGAAACTTCTTGGTTTCCCGGGGTGCAGCTGACTGCTCTCTCTGCAACTGAAAAATCTCTCAAAGGGCCCTGTCCAGTTAGGTTGCACAAAGCTAGTCTTATTATTTAGAGAGCACACAATGCTCCCTCACATGGGGCACAGAGAGGAAGGAATTTTTTAAAAGCCAATTCCAGTCCCCTGGAGCTGCAAACTGCCCTCAGGGCAAAGAAGGCTGCAGAGTAATTGGGAGGGGTCTGGCAGGAGAGAGGCCCACGCAAGTTAAAGCTGCATCTCTCTATATCCAGGCGTGCCACGTCACTTTTTAAGCATTCCCCTCTGGGACAAACCTGTATGTCAAGATAAACAATTAAATAATATTCAAGGGCCAAATCGGGAACTGCAGCCTCAGCCTGAGAAAATAGTACCGGAAACGTCAGGCAGTCTGCCGCTGCCCAGGGGAGGGACAGGTTCCTACAATTCTGCGAGAGAGAGAGAAATGGGTCAGGGTAGAGACACTGTGTGTTTGGAATATGCTTCAGGCCCCTTAAACTTGGTAGGTTCATGCGTTTTCAAGATAATCAGGTGGCAATAGACCTTATATCATTCTTCCATCAAGCTGCAGTGCAATGGCTCCAGGATCCCTGCATGCAAATATGAACAGTGAATGGGGTGAAAGAGGGAGGGTCCCGAGACCAAACCTCAAAACTGTGAGGGAGGATTGTCAGAGGGGAGCACACCATTGCATGGGACACCTTTGCCCTTAGAGCTGGATAGGGACTCCAAGGAGAGGATTCTGCCGGCTCCAACCCTGCTGTATCATCCTGGGGTTCCGTGTCGTCATGCCTTGGGCAGTGAAGGCCAAGGGTGAACTGCTAGTACAAGGGGGTTGGACTTGTCTAAGGAGTTTTTGGGGATAAGGGGGAGACATGGTTTATATAACATGTGACCAGAGTGTAGAATTCATGGTCCCAAGTGATGGCTGAATGGGCTTACTGTCTCGTCTTCTGTCTAGACAGAGCATGCCGGCAGGGTCTGGGGAGTCAGGCTGCCTGAGGTCACGTATTTCAGAGGCCAGAGCAAATCCCAACAGTAATACCTGGGAACAGAGCCACTGGGGCCCAGGGCAAGCAGCCCAGACCAGGCCTTGGGTCAGCAAGGTTCTAGACAAGAGAATGGTGAGTCAGGTGAATATGCAAGAGCATCTGTACCCAGGGAGCTAAGGAGTACGGGGTGAGGACCCTGGTTAGAAGGCATGGCCTCAGGGGAACTCCTGAGCATCTACGTGCAGAGGCTCTGGGATCCGTATCTAGGTGCCCCTTAGAGCATTCATATGTAAGGAACCCTTTTCTTAGGGCTTAAGGTCATAGTGTGGGAGTGGAGGCTCAGAAATATTTTGGGCAGATGGGCTCTTCAGAAAAACTGAAACACCCGAGGCTAAGCAGGGGGCCATACTTGAGGACCCTTTGCCATTAAACAGATGGTGGTCTTTGAGTTTGGCCTTGTTTAATTCCTATGTCAGGCCAGCCCCCTCCCCTGCCTACCCTTCCCACCTCCATAGAGGGCTGGTCGGTATATGCTTCCAGGCAGAAGGCTTGCTACACCTTTCCTGGGTAGAGAAGAAGCAAATTCTACTCTGAGAAGCCCCAGAGGGGATCTCAGTGTTGGATGAGGACTGAGGGAAGCTTGGAGCTCATACACTGTGACAGAGGAGGTTGTCAGATTTAGCAAATAAAATAAAGGACACTCAATTAATTTCAATTTCAGAAAACAATGAATAATTTTTTTGTATATGTATATTCCAAACATTGCAAAAGACATACTTTTACTGAAAATTGTTATTATTATTTTTTTTCTGAAATGTCAGGTTAATGGGGCATCCTGTTTTTATTGGGCTACCCTGTTACAGAGGGCCCTGTAAAACAGCTGGCCTGAGACAAGCCCAGGTGCAAAGTAAAAGCAAATCAGGCAGGTGTCTCCCCTTGAGCTCTAAGAACGACCCCTCCCCTTTTAAAAAAAGATTTTATTTATTTTTAGAGAGAGGGGAAGGGAGGGAGAAAGAGAGGGAGAGAAACATCAATGTGTGGTTGCCTCTCATGTGCGCCCCCTACTGGGGACCTGGCCCACAACCCAGGCATGTGCCCTGACTGGGAATTGAACTGGTGAGCCTTTGCTTCTCAGTCCAGTGCTCAATCCACTGAGCCACACGAGCCAGGGCAGAAAGGCCCCTTTTTTAAGTCTGATTCTGAGTCAGCAGAACAAGCGTATGTATTGAACAAAATATCACTTGCCGTAGAAATTCTTTGGATTTAGTGTGCAGTCCACTCATTCAAGTGCCGCCCACCAATGAGCCTCAACCAGCTTGATAAATATGCACAAGCAGAGGTACAGATGAAGCCTGGCACAGCCGCAGCTTATAGAAATCCCATCATTTCATGGCTTTCAGGAAGCTTGCTTGCTGATCTCTCTCTCTGGCTGCTGTTCCGGACTCTCTTTGGAGAAATCCACTGCCAGAGAAAGCCAGACTGCTCTCACCGGGTCAGGAATTCCAGGCTGAAATGACCCAGCCACAGCAGGCCAGCGTGACAGCCTGTCGGTTTCCGGATTGTGTTCCTCATCAATCACGCCTGCCTTTTCTTCACATCAGACTTCATTTGCTCATGATGCAGTCCGAGCCCACTTTCCCCAGTGTCTACAGGGAACTGAGTATCACTCTGTCTTCTTGGTCTTGGAGGAAACTATTGTCAATCCAAGGCTTTAGCTTCCATTTCTGCCCATCTGAGAGTAGACCTCTGGGTCCTCTCCAAATTCTCTCTATTACTTTTATCCTCTGCTCTCATTTTGGCTGTAGCCACATTTACCTTCTTTCTGTTCCTTGAGTGGCTCATCCCTTCCAAGGCCATCTGGAATGGTCCTTCCCTATGTCCCCCTACTGCTGCTTCTCCTCATCCTCTCCCTGGCCTCTCAGTCTAATCTCTCTCTTTCTCCGACCTCACTGGCTTATTAAAAAAACCCTCATAGCACTTATCACTGCTGTTATTTTCCAGTTTATGTGTTTGTTCATTTATTTATTATGTCTCTCTCATCTGGAACGGAAGCCCCAGTCTTAGGATAGTGACTGGTGCATAGTATGTGCTCCACAAAGGTTGCAAAAAGGTGAGTGGCTCTCTGGAAGGACTGGAGGCGAACACAGAGCTTCCCCCAGTGCCCTCCCTCTCTCTGGGTCTCTTGCTCTCCACCATACCCACAAGATGAGAGAATAACCCCAGCAGGGCAGTGTTCTGACTGCTTTCCATATACAGATAAGAAAACAACTGAAACTTGGTCCTCCCTCTATGGAGATAAAAACAAAGTGGTATTTTATTCAGGAAGAATGCGTGTAATAACAGTAATCTGAAAATAATGATATCTATGAGGTCCTTGGCAAAGCCACCCAGGAAAAGAAAAACAATAGATGTGAAAGCTTCAGTGAGTCATAACACCACCTTTCAGCCTCAGACTGCTCTGGAGTCAGATGCAGATAAACTGCTTTCCTCTGCTCTAGACCCGGCTGTGCATGCCCCTTTGTGTTCCTAGCGCCAACTGCACATTCTCCAGATAATGGTGAGGCATTGGCTCTGCTTCAAAACCCAGCTGTGCAGAGGAGCAATGAAAAGGATTCCTCATCAGCTTCTTAAGGTTTAACCAACAGTGGCTCCCTTCCTGGGCCTGCCCGCCGGGCTTCATCTTTCCTCTCTGGTCATCTACAGAAAATGGTTGGCTGGACCAGTGTTCATCAAAGATGGCCTGTGGACCACCCGCATCTGGATTATTCAAAAGCTTCTTTAAAGTGCAGACTTCTGGGACTCACTTGACGTTAACCTCCTGGGCAGAGCCGGGGATCTGTGTTTTTACTGACGGCACACTGCGAGGACTCTCAGGCGCACTGGGGTTTCAGGGTCTCTGGGTTTGTGCAGCCACGTGGCCTTCACCTTCTCCTGCTGCTGGGGTCATCACTTGGCTTCCTGGGAGGGGGGGGGATGTGTCTCTTCTTCCCCATGCAATTCTAAGGGCAGGGGTTACACTGGACATTATTCTCCACTTTGTTGTGCCACCTTTAGTGTCTAGTCCAGTGATGTCAACTCCTTCATCTCACGGCACTCATAAACTAGTTACTAAAATTCTGCAGCACACCAAAAATATATTTTTTGCTGATCTTACACACAAAAAAAATACACATAATTTTGATTCATTCACATTGGATAGCTATTCTTGCACTGGTTGTTGTTGGTTGTTTTTTGGGGTTTTTTTTTGACACTCTAAGGGGAAAGAGGTCAATGCCCTGACTACACAGTCAGGTGTTGCATGTTTTAAACGTTCTTGCAGCTTGCTGGTTGAAAGTCTCTGGTCTAGTTTATTGCACTGTTCACTGTGTTCAAAAAATTATTTATTGAATGAGGAACGTGAAATAATTCCCCTTTGCTTAGAACTTGTTCAAAGAAACATTTCCCTGAGAAGATTGGATCATGAATTTGTCAGTTTGATGCTTAAGACAAATAGACTTGTATGAATGTGTGGATTGCTCTCCTGAACAAATATGTTTAGTCAAAGCCCCCCAAAGGACAACAAAAGACATGTTGCTGGGTAAAATTGTCTCACTCAAAAGGTAGAGGCAATCTTTGCTCTTTCCTGGAACCACTGTCTGAAGAGATTTATGAAGATTTCAGGGTAAGGGAGGTCCTAGGTAAACAGGTGGACATGTGCGTGGTGTGGATGAGGCGGCGCTCGAAGGCCTACCTGACCGGTTGTACCAGGTGACCTCTGCCCAGTAGTGCCCCGTACCTGGTGTGGAGGGAGCAGTGGGAGAGATGAGGTCCCCAGGGGTAGTGGTGGAGGGCACCTAGGGCAACCATTTCCTCTTTCCTAGTCTTGCTCAGAGTTGCTTCTGAGGCAAAGCCCATGAAGGGGCTGCATCACCTACGTGGAGCTGAGCATGGTGGGAATGAGAAGGAGGGTAGGGAGGTTGGAGCACAGAACTCTAGGCTCTCAGAGCTGGATCTAACCTTACGTAGTTCAACCTGCCTTGGAATTAGGAATTTGATTTACAATCTCCTGGAGAGCCTGTGTGAGCTCTCCCTGGGAGAGGCTGCTTACTCTCGTGCAGTCAATTCAGGGGTTAGAAAGTACTTTCATGGACTGAACCACCATCTACCTCCTTGAGGCTCTCTGCTCTTTGCTTGTAATCCTTCCTTTTTCACACTACTTTCGTTTTTAGACTCTACTTCCTGACAGATATTTATATGTATGAAGAGAGCTCTTGTGTCCTTACTCCATTGTCTCTTCTGCAGGTTGAACTTTCTGAGTGACTCCTACTTCTTCCCTTATGACTTGGTCCCCTGCCTCCTTTTTTTGGCTCATTGACTTTCTGATGTCAATCAACCTCTACCTCCCTCTCTGTTTCTGTAGATGACACTGTCATCTCTTCAGTCACCCAGGCTTCAACAATGGACTCAGCCCTGCCTCCTTCTCCTTTCTTACCTTCAGGCTGTTGGGACTTGGGGTGGTGGTGGAGCACTTTTACACACCTCGTGTCGGTTTTTGTTGTGGAGGTTCCCCGGGGCAGAAAGTGGACAAGTGTGTGGTATAAGCTTGAGGCAGGTCATGCTTAAGGCTTGACTCCCTCAAGGAAAGTCTGTGCCTGCACCGACCTGCCCACCGTGGCTGAGGTGAGGTGACGAGGGCAACGAGAGTGACTGCTGTCCAAAATCTTTCACCTGCTTAAAACTTTGCAAAAGGCTTTTTTTTTTTTAATTGTTTTTGGGATGAGTTTAAATTTGTTTTGGCATAAAAGGCCCTTCCTGATCTGGCTCAGTGCATCTCTCCAGCTCATCTCTTGCCCCTCCCTGAAGGACACCTTGTGCTCCAGCCATTCTGAATGTTCCGTGTTTATCCAACAGAACTTTTTACATTAAGATGTTTGCTTTGGCCTATTGGTAAGGGGTGAACCATCAGAGCTTCTGGGAGCTGTGGGAGTGAGGGTCAGCTTATATTTGAAACTCATATTGGACTAAGTTTATGTTTAAAAGGGTCAAGCTGGTCTGAGCTTAGAGGATGAATGAGTAGAAAGTGAAGGAATAAGAGAAGTTCACTGTGGCTGAACTTGATCCTGAGGGCAATGAGGAAGCCAGGAGTGTGTAAGCAGAGCGGGAAAGCAATCACGTTCACACGTTAGACAACTCTGGCTGTGGGATGAAGCACAGATTTGAGGGTGGCTCATTTGGGGTGGGGATGTGGGAAGAGTCAAAGATCATGTTCCAGTGTCAAGCCTGGGTCAATGGGTAGATGGCAGTGCCATTCTGTGGCCTAGAAGTCCAGGAATGAAGAACAGGGGAGATGGGAGGTAGTGAATTAAATTAGTGTTGGTGAATCTGGATTTGAGACACCTTTGGGGCATCCAAATGGAGTTGTCTAGAAGTCTGTTCAAGAGAGAAAACTGGGTTGGAGATATAGATTTAAGAGTCATTAAAGAATATAATTGGTCTAGCCCAGAGAAAGTGTTTGTTGAGAGCAAGGAAGGCTTTGGGCTGAGCTCTAAAGATCACCAGCATTTACACATGAGAAACCCAGAGAAAAGGCTGAGGAGGATAGGCCAGAGAGGTGGGGGAGATGACCGGGGTGGGGCATGTCCTGCAAATCAAAGGAAGAGGCTGTGTCAAATGCTGCTGAAAGTTCCAATGAGATGAAGACAGAGCAGAGTTTGCCGGCGTTAGTAAACACGCAGATGGTGGGTGATGTGCATGAGAAGGGCTTCTGTGGGTGGTGGGGTCAGATGCTGGTTGCAGTGGTCCAGAGAGTTAGTAGGAGTTGATGGGCTGGAGATAAGGAGTGCAGACACATTTTGTTTTTAAAGAAGTTTCATTGGGAAGGAGAGGAGAGGCAAGGAGTTTGAGTGATCGTTAAAAAATAATATTGGGAAACACTGAAGTGTGTTTAAAGATGAATGTGAAGGATCCTGTAGAGAAGGACAGACTGACCTTATGGGGAAGGAGAGAAAGAGCCATGTGATGGCGATGTCTGAGGGGCGGGATGTGGGGATGGGATGCTGAGCGGCTTCCCCAGGGGGAGGGACAACCCCGCCATGGTAACAGGAGGAGAGAAGGAGACTTGGACCAGTGAGGGCGCAGGAAGGAAATGATGGGAATTAGGTGATTTATTTTACTTTGAGAAGAAAGAAGATCACCTGAAGAGGTTTGGGGAGGGCGGGGGCAGGTACAGCCACCCAGGTCTGAGGAGCGTATGGAAGGTTTAAACAGCTGCGTCAGGGATCGAGGTTGCTGCTGAGGGAAATCATGGGTTCTGGGTTGCGTGGAAGGCTCGGTTGACTTTTGACGACCTCTCAATAGTCTTTCTATGTGGGAGTGATCTTTGCCCCTGCTCTGACACTCTCCTCACGTCTCGAATTATCTGAGCTTCTCTCAGCGAGCTCACCACTTTCCAACTCTTTGTACAGTTACATGCGGGCCTCTGAGCTCTCCTGCCAGAGAAGCTCCACAAAGGCGGGCTTTGTCTTTCTATTACTCACAGCCCTGTGACATCTCATGGCACATGGAAGGGGGTCAAAAAAACACTTGTAGAGTAAGTCAGTACGGCCTGACCCTGTAGAGGACAGCAGGGCACTTACTCTGATCTGGCGAATGTACATTTAGAAAGCAGAGCTCTACCTAGTGTGCTGACATTGAGACGTGTGGCTGGAAATACAGATTTAGGAGCCATTAGAGGTTCTAAGTGGCCACGTTCAGAGGAATTTGACTCTGACATCCTACTCTCACTTAGATGCTCCAAAGTTCACGATTCCTAATTATCGAATGCCAGGGCCCTCGGAGCAGCATTCTCACCCCTACCAGACACACACCCTCATTCATTAAAACATATTTTATAACTCCCATTTCACTTTCTTGAGATGAAATTCATTGATAGCATAACTCACCTTTTACATATAATTTAAAAATTAATGTTAGATCCTAGTGTAACAAAGAGAGACAAATGAAGTCATTTATTATAATAAAGCAATACTTTTTTCCAATGCTCAAATCTATGTAATCAATAAGGGAGTTTCTCAAACTTTTATGCTTGAGATGCATCTGGAGTTCTTATTAAAATGTAGATTCAGATTCAGTAGATCCTAGGTGGGGCCTGAGATCCTTCTTCTAACAAGGATGCTGGTAGATGCAGATGCTGCTGGCCTGTGGACCGCCCTTGAATAGAAAGAACTAGAGCTCATAAGGAAGTACTCAGGTGCTTTCCTCATCCTATAACAGATGTATTTGGATTTAAGACAAGTAAAACAACATTTTCTCTGGAGTGGCATTTTGAAATGAGACATGCATATACAATGGTTATGTTCTATAATAGATATAAAGTCATTGTGAGTGTGTAGTTGCATGGGCATATTTATTCAGGTGTGTCCTATTGGTGACTCAAATACCAGGATGTGATTTTTGGAAATGGTGGCTAAGTCAGGGAAAAGTTTTGAGAAGAGCAAAGTAAATCTTTCCACAACTTCCACCACTGTAGTTTCGTTACTGGATAACTCAGTGTACATTGAGACTGTGCGAAAAGTATTTTGTGTTTATAGGTAAAACATAGTTAGGCTGCAGTCTCAGAAAACTGTAAGTAGAATTTTCACCTGCATCCATACCTAGTGGGACTTCACAGTCAGGTGTGACCACATATCTCCTACGTCGCAGAAAAGCCCACGTCTCTGTCCCTGCTCAATAAATGCTGATGGTGCTTCCCAGTCACTGACACACACGTATATGTCTCCTAAAGCTTTCACAACACCTCCCTGAGAACCACTGACCCAGAGGGACTGAGGAAGAAAAGCAACTGCAGGTGGAAGCTTCCAGAAGCACATTGCATCAGAGCCCACTGTTGTGAGCAGGTGTCCATCCCTGGGAAGGAGCCGCCACGAGAATGCATCCACTGAGTTGAGTTTGCAAATCTGTAAGTGCTGAGTGGACAAGAATGGCTCGTGTTCTGTACAGCAAAGGAGACAGAAGCTGCACGTGTTCCCGGGATAAGGGGTTTTCAAGATGCTGCCTGGGACATAGTCATACATCTTCCCAGGCAAGAATTAGCACCGATGATGTTTCTACTATGACAGTCAAGTGAAACAAAGTTGCAGCCTTGCTATTCTTGCTCCTCCTGGAAAAAACACAGAAGTAGATGAGGTGGGCCTGGCTCTTCCTGTCTGCCGGCTCTTCTCCAGCTTGTCGCCAGCAGGCCCTTTACTTCATTTGTTAATTTGCTTGTAACTTTGCTTTTGTCTTTTCTAGAACCTCTGTAAGGTCTCAGGGCTCTCTGTTTTCTGTGCCTAGGATGTTCTCCTGCTTTCTCACCCAGTTTAAATGACCCTTCCTCAGGGGAGCCCTCCTGACCCCCAAGATGGGGTCACGGATGGTCCTTCCTGTCATACTTTCGTATCACCCTGAACTTCTCCTTTCTAGCTCTGACCACACCCACTAAATAGTGATTTCTACTTGAGGTCTGCTTTTCCTGTCTAGATGCGAACTGGTCCCCTTTTCTAGCACAGGCTTGACACCAGGCAGACTCTCAATACTTGTCTGATGAAGAGATTTTATTTATTTATTTTCATAAATAATAAAGAATATATGGGCCAGGACTCCATGGTAGATTGAGCTAAACTACAAAACACAGGGAGGCACAGTGAGTTCTGAAAGAACTCTGGAGCGTGGAAGAGTTTACAAGCAACTGTACACCCAGCGGCTTGACTTGCTGCAGTTCCGCTGGGTGCCATTGGGTGTATTACACATGCTGTGTGTGTGCGTCAGCAGCCGCCGAGAGCAGGAAGGGACGTGCAGACAGGATGAGAGCAGCTCCAGAGAACTAGATGCAGGGACCCAGCAGGTGCAGATCAGTGCACCTGCTGGTGAGTCGGAAGCAACAGTGAGGCTTTCGTCGCATTGGGAAGTAAATTCATATTAAGGCAGGGCCCTGGCTCGCTTTCCAATGTCCATTGTTTCTGGACTTTAGAGAAGTTTATTAAGTCCCTTCACCTTCCATTGCCTCACCTGTCTAGTGGGAACATTACCTATCTCAGCTAATGGCTAAGATGGTTAAAATGTGCTGGTCCAGCGAGGCCTTTGTAGATGGTAAAGTACCATACACGTGTCTGAGTTGCTTTACTGTTGTTTGGTTCTAAGCAGGCTTCTCCACACTGTCTGAGATGCTCCTAGAAACACCGGAGAGGGCCCACAGGCTGCAGCACTCAGCAGGTGTTGTTGAGCCCCTGCTGCATGTGCCTTCTGGGCCCTGAGAATGCAGGGTGAACTACGCAAAGCAGGTGGTGGTAAGCACTGTGGAGCCATCAAAAGCAGGGTAAGGGGTTTGAGAAGGATGGAGGTGGGGACGGTGCTATTTTACCTCAGGCTGTCAGTGACCATTGAGCAGATACCTGACAAGGTGAGGAAATGTGCCACGCAGATAATGTCAGGATGCATGTGAAGCTGTTATTTAACTTCATCCTTTCAGTAATCTTAAAAGGCAGATTTAAAAAAAAAGATTTTACTTACTTTATTTTTAAACAGAGGGGAAGAGATGGAGAAAGAGAGGGAGAGAAACATCAATGTGTGGTTGCCTTTCATGTGCCCCCTACTGGGGACCTGGCCCACAACCCAGGCATGTGCCCTGACTGGGAGTTGAACCCACGACTCTTTGGTGTGCAGGCCAGCGCTCAGTCCACTGAGCCACACCAGCCAGGACCCGAAAGGCAGATATTTTTGTGTAAGAGGGAACAGAGGCATGGAGAAGTGAAGCACTGTGCTAACAGCTGTGTGTGCCAAGCCGGACCCCAGCGCTCTCCATGCTGCTCTCCATCCCAGTCTTGCCCTGGCCCCTTCCCTGTCATCCTCAGCTGTGTTCTCCTGTCCTCCTCTCCCTCTCCCCACCATGGTCACATGGTTCTTTCTTCAACGGTCTCTATAGTTCCCTTAAATAATGGACAAAGAGGAGAGGGACTGAAGAAAACGGGTGTCTTGATGTACACATTTTCTCACCGAGGATGTCAATTTTTAATTCTAAATGCGCCCATTTCTCTCCATCTCCCTGCCGCCTTCCTGATGCAGGCTATCACCATCCCTTGCCAGCAGAGTCTCCGAATTGCTCTCTGTTTCCAATTCATTCTCTGAGCAGCAGCCTGGGTGATCTTTAAACATGTAAATTGGATCATGTCACTCTGCACCTAAAACCCTCCAGTGGCTTCCCACATGCACTCAGAATAAAATTGAAGCTTCTCATCCTGACTCGAGTCTGGCCCGATCTGGCCCCTGCCTGCCTACCTTTCTCACCTCATCTTGGCCTGTCTTCCCCAACGTGCACTCACTCTTGGTTGAGTTTCTTGAACATGTCATGTTCTTCCTGACTTTGTACCTAGCTAACTTTTTTTTCATTCCTGAGTCTTCAAATGAAATGTCACCATGAAGATAAGCCAGCCCTAGTTACCAACCTAAGTCAAGTCTCGCCTGTGATTCCCTTTTGGCCTCTGGAGCCTGATAGACTACGAAAACACGAGGGCAGAGACTGGCAATGGGAGGCCGGCTTCTCCATGGCCCCAGGGGTCCTGCCTCCTGGTTTCAGCCTCTTGTGTAATTCCCTCCCCTGCAGTGTCATCTAAACTCAGTGATTGATTTGAATCGGTAGAATATGGCAAAAGTGATAGGATGTCAATTAAGTAACAAAAGGCTGTGACCTTCACCTTGCTGGCAGACTCTTTTGCATTCCAGGCTCACACACTTTGATGGAGCAACTTTCCATATTGGAGAGACCCATGTAGTCAGGAACTGGGGGCGGCCTGTGGTCACTATCCATCAAGGATGTCAGGCCCTCAGTCCATGTTCTCAGGAAACAGGGCTTGCTGCTGAGTTCAGAAGCAGGCGCCTCCCCAGATGAGCGATCCAGGAAAACCACAGATTCTGGGCTGACACCTTGGCTACAGCCTTGTGAGAGGTTGTGAGGCAGAAGACCCAGCTAAGCTGAGCTTGGTTTCTGACCCATGGAAACTGTGAGATCGTCGTGTGTTGTTTAGGCTGCTAAGTTTTGGGATAATTTGCCAAAACAGGTATTCTGTCTCGTGAGTGTTTCTTTGCTATGCCTTGGACATCCTGGGCAGGTTGGGGAAGGGAGAATCTACAACCACCTCTAACTATCAAGCGTCTAATCCCTGTGAGCCTCGGCCGCACAGGCTGTCTCTCCCAAGCTGTACCACAAGCTCTGAAGAGGCCTCTTGACTTCCTGAAAAGCTACTTTGAAGCAAATGACCTTGCCCATGACCTTTGACCTTTCCGAGGACTACCTTTTCACCCTCCCAAGATTGGATGGTCTCCTAATATGATTTTCACACCCAGCACGCATCATTTCTGACAATGTCTGAGTTCTCCAACTGCACAAACAAGCCCGCCCTTTTCCCCCGTTCCCAGTGACGCCACACTCATGTGATAATGCCCCCAAAATGAAAAATTCATGGTTTGTGAGCACACTTCATGAATATACAGGATGCTATATAACATAACATAAATGTTTTCTAATAGAATTAATACACTTTCCAAGCAGTTCAGCTTGAGGCAATTATTGCACTTCCTGGGAGATACAAATTACTTTGCCCTCAGCCTCATGCCAAATAACCCCCGTAAGACACACACTAATTACCCAGAAATGCACTTCCTGCCATAGCTCATTGACTAATTGACAGTCAGCTTAAAACTTCAGCAAAATACCTTAAAACTTGGGAGTCACATTTAGCAAGGAAACCAGTTTTGTTTATCTGCTCATTTCGGTCTACCTCACCAGCAAAGGTGCAGCCTGGGCTGTACGTAATGGCTGACCAGGCTCATTATCATGATCAGTGGTGAACGAGCAGCGCTCCATCACCCCACACAGCATTTCCATCCCTCCTCTCTGTGATTCTATTAAGAACAATTACAATATTATGTCTGTTAATGTGATACAAAAATAGTATACAACCGTGTATGTAATAGTTATTGCTCGTGTGGCCTGTTAAGCTCAGGGTGCATCTGCCACGACTCCTTTCTCTTCCTTTTCTGCGATGTGGCCTGCCACGCTCTGTGCCCCTTACGTTCTGGTCCAAGCACATGCTCCCACTGAGTTCCTGCTGTACCTACACGCGTTCCTCCTGCCTCACAAGTAAGTTGTGGGCAAAAGCCAAATCCTTGGGAATCCTCACTGTACTCTTTCTATTTACAAATCACTGTTAGATACCTAACTTCTTTAGGAAGCTAGCCAAGCCCAACTCTGCCTTAATCTCATTTCTAATCACCTCAATTATTCCAGGAGTTGACATATTACTACAAATCTGTGTTTTCAATCTTATAGGGAAAGTACATCCAAATTTCGAACAATTGATTTGCAATTGAATATTTGGGACGTGAGTCTTTCATGCATCGGAGACTGCCGTGATGGGTTATGCAGAACAAACCTGCAGGAATACAGAGTCACAGGAGGGACAATCACTGTGAGATTGTGGGACTGGCATTTCGTTTGGCTGCAACCACAGAATATCCAACCAGGAATGGCTCAAACAATTAGGGAGTTACTTCTCTCTGAGAACGAGACTTCCAAAGGCAAGAAGTCAGGGGCCATTGTTGTGGCTCAGTGACAAAGACCCAGCTCCTTTTGTGTTTTCCTCTTCCATCCCTTGCATGTGGCTGGTCGCCTCATGCGCTGGAGATGGCGGCTGTCGGAGAAGTGGGGAGGGGTGTGCACCAGCTGTAACGCTTCTAACAGGAAAGCACAAGCTCTGCCCCAAACCCTCATCAGACTTTGCTTAGGTGTCATGAGCTAAAATTGTGTACACTGGCCACACTCAGCTAAAAGAGAGACGTGGAAACAGCTGGGCACAGTGCCGTCCCTGAGAGATCAGGGTTTGTTAGCAAGGGGTAATGAGCACTGGAGGGGAGATGATTGAGTCTGGCCTAGAAGGGGCAGGGCTCAGAGAAGGCGGCTACCTAAGCTGGAATGTGAGGGATGGGTGACCTTCAGAAGGAGACAGGAAAGAAGGAGGGATCTTGGGGAGCATCATAGTGAGAGTAACTTTGGGAGACAGTGGCCCGCCTGGGAGACTGAGAACACTGTTCCAGGAAAAGTTTGTTCAGGGAGGTTGCAAAACTGTCGGCCCACTGAGGCGTGTCCTGTTACCAGAGGAACCTCCCACCTTCCCTCATCCTCGGCACATCACCCCCTTTTGCTCCCTTCCCAGAGCCTCTGTGGTCACCTTCACGTGGACTTTCTGGTCAAAGAAAGCAGAGTCTTCAGGGGATCCTGCCCCTTGCACGTTGATCTTTCCCCTAAAGGTGGTGATTTTCAACCTTGGTTACACATTGCAATTACTTGGGGGAAGTTTTAAAAATCTTAATACCCAGGCCTCTTCCCAGAACCATTAAGTCACACTCTGGGGGTGGGGCCGGTGGTGTGCTGGTGAAAGTATTAAACTGACTCTTAAGAAAAAATATGCATATATATGTGTGCAGAAATTTATTATAAATTTTACTGATATAAAAGGTATGTAGCCTACACCTTACCAACGATAATAAACTGTAAAATATTCTTTATCACAGAGTGCGCTTTAGCCCATTGATTTTAGACAATGCTTTCCTGTTTGTTTGGTGTTTTTGTTTCATTTTTTGTTTTGCTGAACTCTGGTGTCTGTAGTTAGCATGCGGCTGCAGTTGAACCGTGATTTCACAAAATCAGACCGTAAAGAAAGGCTTGGTCACTGTCCAAATCCAGTCACTGACTCGCGAGTGGAGTCTCAACACGAAAGTGGGTTGATGGCTTTGTTTACATTCACAAATGAAATGAACAGGGAGCCATGACGATGTGTGTGGGGACACCGTTTCGTTATCAGTGAGGCGCGAGACTTCTTTGCGGTGGGGTCAAACGCTGAAGAGCGCTCCCTCCATTCCCTGCGCGGTCCACACTATGACAGCTACAGACGGGGCGCACATGAAAGTTTAATTTGCATTATTAACATCTTGTCCATCACTCTCTTAAGTCTAGACCAGGGGTTGGCAAGGTTTTTCAGTAAAGAGCCAGAGAGTAAATATTTTATACTTTGTGGACCACAAGTGGTCTCTTCCTTCTCCTCCTCCTCATTTATTTATTTTTAAACAATCCTTTAAAAATTGAAAAACCTGTGGGTTGTACAAAAACAGAGTGCAGGCCTGATTGGGCCTGTGTGCTGTAGTTTGCTGACCCCTCATCTGGACTCTCAACACAATGAATCCAGCCCTGATTTATGGCGTTTGCTAATTCCTGTGGTGTAAATAGTCTGCCAGTCATCGGAGTGACAGCCCTGGCCGTGGAGCCAGGAAGGAAGGGAAGCATAGCAGCACCTCGTTGTTATACGGTGTTTCCTGCTCCGCGGACGACCTCAGGAGCACAGATAGCTGTCAAATCATTAGAAAGGGGTGCATTTTGAGTATTTATTACCTTTATTTTTAATAAGACAAATCTAATTTTGAGTAATGCTGTGTTTAACAGCAGGCTCTGGATATTGAACAGTCTCTTAAGAAATGGTTAAGAACTGGCTCCAGGCCCTGACCGGTGTGGCTCACTTGGTTGGGCATTGTCCTCCAAAGTGAAAGGTCGGGGTTTGATTCCAGCTCAGGACACATGCCTGGGTTGCAGGTTCAGTCCCAAGGGGCAACAGATTGATGTTTCTCTCCCTCTCTTCCCCGCTTTCTAAAAATAAGTAAATAAAATCTTAAGAAAAAGGAAGAACTGACTTCAGCACAACTCTCCATAGATGGGACTCAGGTCTCTGTATTTTTTCATTATTTTTTAAATATATTAAAATGCATTTAAATATATTTTTAAAATATAATGAAAAATAACAAATAAGTATATTCAGAATATTTAGACCTATTAGAACTACAAACAATACATCCTTTTTCAATAGACAATTTTTTAGAGCTGTTGTAGGTTCACAGTGGTATTGAGCAGAAAGCACAGGGAGCTCTTATACCCCTCCTGCCCCCTCACATGCATGCCTACCCCTCTGTCAACACCCCTCAGCAGGGCGGCATGCGTGTTGTAGCCGGTGAACCTTCACTGACACGTCGTTATCACCCAGAGTTCACGTTAGGGTTCCCTCTTGGTGTTGTGCGTCCTGTGGGCTTGGACAAATTTATGGTCACATGTATCCATCACTAGTATCATGCTGAGTAGTTTCACTGCCCTAAAAATCCTGCTACCTGCTTATTCACCCCTCCCTTCCCCCATCCCCTGGCAACTGCTGATTTTAGTTTTTCCTTTTCCAGAATGTCTTTTCATGGCTCCATAGCTCATTTCTTTCTAGCACTGAATAATATTCCATTGTGCGGGTGGACTACAGCCTCTATTTCTTTTTTTTTTAAAAGCTCCCCAGGAGATTCCAATGAATGACCGCTGCTCTCAGTGCATCGGGCCCCTTCACAACTGGAGCCGAAGACCCAGGGGTGTGGTTTCTTGCAAGCCTGTCAATTACATTTTTTGAAGTCTTTGGATCACTGTTGGAGGTTTCTCTCTCCACCTATCCCAGTAACAACTCGTGCCTTGTCCCACCTGAGCCGTTGCTGTCCAGCCAGCCTGCCCCAGCCCCACCCTCTGTGCCTGCTCTAAGGAGCCACCCTGCCTACTTTTCCGCCTGAGCAAGTCGTCGGCCTCAGTCCTAAAGATGCATTTGTAACTCTCGGGCTGCATTCCCCAGCCTTCCTTCTAGAACCAGTGTCTGGCATACAGTTGGTGCACAATAGATATTAGAAGATTGAGCTTTCTGAGGACACCCCAGTTTCCACCATGGCTCCATGGGCAGGGCACACCAGGTCCTGGAGGGCTTTCATGTGAGTCACTGCCCCTTTGGATCTCAGGCCCATTGCCCACCTGCTCCCACTCTGAACCTCGGCACACTGAGCCCCTGCAGGCTTCCAGGTGAGCTGCTGTCTGGGTAGCATGGTCTGTGAAAGATTGGAGAGCCACAGAGAAAAAGAGCTAGGATAGTCCTTGCCCATTCTTCCTGCTTCGAGCAGCCTCACCGCAATGGCTGCATCCTCTTCTAGGCTCAGCCTGGCCAAGCAGCACTCGCCATGATCGCAGCCCCTCTAGGCAGCCCTGGCTCCTGGCTCTTCCCTTTGGCCTCCCAGCCCCAGGTACTGGCTTCTCACTGGTGCTCACCTTTGGGTTCCCTTAGCATCTCCTTCACCCTTTCACCCCTTCCAGCATCTCGGGAACAATTCCCTTCTATTAAATTCCTTTTCTTGAGCTCTTTTCTCAACAGGGCTTTGTCAGATTCAGGCCAGAATGCTTTGCTGAGGATTCTGGGCTTCCTGCTTTATGGTGGTTGGTGGGACAGTGCTAGAAGCTTTTGAGGAGGAAATGGATATGGTCAAATGGAAGAAACGGGGGTTTTAGGGAGATTCAGTTAATAGAGGCGGAGAGAATGAACTGGAGTGCCGTGAACCTTCCCCCCGCCCCCGCCCGGAAGATTTGTAGCATTTAGGAGCTTGTTAACACTCTATAACTGTAGGCAAAATTTTGTGTATGTGTGTGTAAGTAAATTTTTTTCTGGAGAGAGAGCCCATACCTTTCATTAGACTCTCTATGGGATCCCAAAATATTTTATGAACTACTGGGCTAGATGGAGGTAGGAAGAACGGTTGGAAAGCTAAGCAACCCAGTGTGTTAGTCAGGGTTAGGTGAACCAGCAAGACACGTGGCAGCACCCAGAGATGAGCCATAGTGGGAAGCTGTTAGCCCCCTAGGACTAAGGGGCAAAGGGAGGAAAACTGAATGACTTGGTCCAGACAGCTGGGGCCCTGGGGGAGGGGTTCGGTGGAAGAGAAGTACTGGAGGGGGTCAGCCTCTTCTGAGACAGGGAGTTGAAGCAGGGAGCGAGGGAGGAAGGCACGCTCTGCCCCTGCCCTCCTCCCCTCTGACCTGCCGGGCGACCATTGTCAGTGCCTCCCCTGGCCAACCTCAGAGACAGCCCAGGTGATGGGGTCTGCAGCGCTGAGCGCAGCGCACACGTGGGTACATGGGTGGACTGGGGCAGAGCAGTGTAAACGGAGAATCACCAACACACAGAGAATGTTACTTAAAACTTCCAGAATTGTCCAAGAAAGAAATCAACATAAGTCACATTTGGTAGCTCCGGGCACCCTCACTTGCTCTGCAGTTTCTGGACTCTGCTTCCCCTCGGACTCCTGCACTAATGTGGGCCTGTGCAGGAAGGCCAGATAAAGCAAAATGCAGAGGGGTTTTGTTGTCGTTGTTAACTTTGTCCTGCTGCTGCTTACAAGCTCTTTGACCTTGGAAGTCACAGATGTCTCTGAGCCTTCCTCATCCATAAAGTCCTGAGTTCGCATTTGATGTTCTTTTTGATGCCTTCTGGTTTGAAAGTCTTATGATTCTCTAAGGGGCATCTTTGGCTTCTTCCCTAGTGTTCTGGCTCCTTCCAAATAGGTGAGCAGCCCTCCTTTGCCTGCTGTCATCTGCAGCGGTTGGAAGGCTGGACGCAAGCAAGGGCAACAGACCCCTGTCCCTGCAAGGAGCGGGCTGCAGCCTATTAGCATTTTATCGACTTCGGCTGTGCAGTTCGTTGTTAGAATTTGTAGCGAAATGCTTTCATACATACTTGAGCCCAAGTGTTGCCAAGGCAAAGGCGCACTAATTTTGAAGATATGTTTGCATTCTGTTCTGCATTCTAGAGAGAGACCTAATATAAAGAAACACACCTAGCAGTTCTCCTTGCTATCCAGGTGGAGGGAATTGAGGAGTGTTGCTGAAGGGAGCTCTCTTTTGTATGCATTTCAGAGATTTAATTTTATTAGCCGATGCAAATGATCTGTTCCACACATGTAAAACAAAAGGACAAGAAAATGATCCCTGTGTCAACATCAGGATGTCTGGCTTAAAATCCCATTCAAATAGCTCCCTAAAATGATCAGACACTGAATACATTATTTTTCTGACTTTGACAAAACCAGTCTGCACAAAGAAGCAGCCCCAAGAGGTTACAGATAAACCAGCCACGTGAAAACTTCAGCATTTTCATGTCAGTCACAGGTTTTCTTAAGGGCCAAGTCACTGTTTAAGGACTAATGTGTTTGGAGAGGGGAAAAAAATTGCACTGTGTTATTAGGCAGAGTTCCCTTTATATACAGGGATTGGTTCAGTTTGACCCTGATTGTGTTGCCTGCTTTATTGTCCTACTTCAAACACGGGGCCCTGGGCATCATCTCAAGGAAGGGCTGATTGAACTGTCGGCCTGACACTTGTCAGCTGTGGATAATACGGGTTTCAGTCCGTCATGCTCACACATAAATGAACCATGACAGAGATAGACTGTTGAATAGAAAAAGCAGTTTTCCTGTGGATAACCTTTCTTGAATAAATGCAACAAATAATAAAGTCTGAAAAAGAGGACCATGTACCTTAGGAAAGCAGTGACGTTCAGAACCAACTGGTTATTATCTTTTGGGGCCATCAAAAATTGCCCCTTTATCAAAGAGTGTCATGCAGAGAAAAGGGGAGAGTGCTATGATTATAACAAAAACGGTGGCAGTTGCGTCCACGCAGTCTTCAGTGCGATATCACATAACAAAACCCAGTTACAGCTCCCCAGGATGGAAAAAAAGAGGCATTGTTTGTGAACCAAATGGAATTCACAATTGTTCTTAGAAAATGGTGGCACACATCTTAATTAAAACAGCAGCAAAAGCATCTGAAACTCTTTATTTCTCTAAAACATTTCTTTCTTTTTATATATATTAAAAAAAAACTCCCAGTAGAAATTGTGAAGACTCTACATTTCAATCAGGACAGTCGAAAGAATGATTTGAATTTACAGGCCTGTAATTGGAACAAATTGGAAACAAAAGAAGAGCTCGTTTAAGCCACGTGATGCGGCCGCAGAGCTGCTGTGTACAGTATGCTAGGGGAAAAAAAATCATGTTTCTTTAAAGCAAAGCTAACTCCTCGGCAGGCTCCCAGCAATTTGCATAAATGTCTCCACCATGATTTTTTTAAATTTATGGGCCCTAAGTTTCTAATTAAATACTAATTAATACTATCACCAGAATTGTCTCCCATCCCCAGCTCTTCATAGCTTTGTCACTTTGATTAATGCACAGTCATTTATTAACTTATTTAACAAGCCGGGGTGCCTCGTGACAAACTAGATTAAATTATCCTCATAACAGTCTCATTACTGGGAAAAAAAAGGGAGTTTTAAACTTAATAAAAATTATCCTCAATAATGTTAAAGCTTTTTCACCGCACCCTTAAAAGATAGAAATAGGTTTCTTGTTTGATTTATAATATATGGAGTTGTATAAAGCATTCATTAATAAAATTTATAAGTTCATTTAAGCTTGCACATTACAGTAGTGCTGTAGCCTTGGGTGCTTATTATTTAACTTTTGCTGTAGTTATGAAGATAATTAATGTCCTGACCAGACAGGGACTAAAATACCCACTAGAATGAGATAATTAGAGACATAAATAATGTTTAGGTTCTTATGGGCTGCTTTTTAAATTAATTGTTTTGTTTTCCACCCAAACTTGTTAAAGGAGAAAATAAGAGTTTACCGGGGGGAACTGTACGGTGATAGGCGCGACGTTTGTTTCGGTGGACGGGCAAACGCTGTGCTACAGCACAGTTTCTGGGTTGGAGGAGGGAGTGGGTGGGCCAGGGGTTTTCAGCTCTTTCCCGGAAACGTTAGGTCCTCGGCGCTCTCTGGCTCCCTCTAGTGGCCAGGTTCTGGAGGCAAGCACACCTTGCAGCAAGACCTCCTATTAGCCACTCAGAAAACAGAAGGGGACGAGTCAGAAACCAGAACTGGAGGAAGTCTTTTCATTAAGTTCTGGGGTAAGCTTCTGGTCTTAGTCAGACTTGGAGGAGAAGGAGAGCCCCAGGGAAAGCTGGATGAGCCCATGGCAGCAAATCTTTCCTGCTGATGAGGCAGAACAGAGGAAGCTGTGGCTTAGGCTCTGCTGGTCTCAAAACACATCTGTATAAATACCCTAAAATGTATGTGGAACTCAGATCCTCGGTGGGGCTGTGTGTTACATTAGGTATTTGGCATGTTCTGCGGGGACATTCTCTTCTCATTTTCAGTTTCTTGCTAAAATAGCACCCTTGTTAAGGTCTCTAGGTGATCTGGAGAGAGAACAGAGGAAATGCAACTACTGATGGAGAAGCATTTGCTGGTTAAGCTTCCTTTTGCTCGGGTCTGTGGTGTCACGAGTCTTCGGGTGGGGCTGCTGAACAGGGCCAGTAGCTCTTCAGTCACAAACAGGAGCTGACACCCTGTGTGGGTGACACTTCATCGTTTATAAAGCCCTTTAACATACATTGTCCGTAGTCCCTCCAGGACCCTAGGAACCCAGAATGGGGACTGTTACTATGGCTTCTAGGAGTCACCTGGTTCTGCGGAATCACAAACTGGTCAGTTGGGAAGGGTACCTGGCTCCTTCTATTTTCCAATGTTCCATGGTCTGTCCTGCATTTCTGCATCTCACCTCCATTTCTTCCCTCTCATGCCCCACTCCCCCTCACCTTTTCCCCTTTATCCTCGATTCGGAGTGGAGATAACAACAACTCTCCTTGTTCACAGATGAAAATAGCTCACGTGTCAGCACTGCACAGGGACTGGTGCCCAGGAACTCTGTGAGTGGAAGAATGGCTCAGAGAATTTTCTTTAGGTTAAGAGGGCTTCGTGGTCATAGTCACCTCCAGGTCACACCTCAGCCCTGGGAGGTAAGTAGATGGCAAGTGTTGTTATTTTTTATAATCCTTGTTTGGCGTTGATTGAGATTTTCATCTTTGCAAGTCTATTAGTGGAGCCCCATTAGCAGATGGTGGCTCTGGCCAAAAATCCATCAACAGGAGGCCAAATCTCAGCTTCCTGATTTCCTTGGTTTCCTCCTGGCAGCTCTGAGTTCAGTGTATTAAGTGTCCAGCTTGCCCAGGATTCATTTTGGGCAAGCAGGTCAGATTAAATTAAGTGGGGCCTCTAGGAACCCTGTGAGGCGTTGTCAAAGGTGAAAAGTAAAGGCACGAGAAGGTAGCAAGGAGAGATGGAGGTCAGCACAGGAAGGTGAACGCCCAGCAGGCCTTACTCCTGCTCAGGTCCTGCCAAGTGGGTCTGTGCTGGCTCCATCATGTTGGCCGAGGAGGGAGGGGCTGCAGGGGAGATGGAGAGGGGCTGAGCACAAAGGATACATGTTCAGAAGGCCCAGGGAGAAGTAACTGTTTTTCAGTGGTTCTCAAACTTCAATGGACAAAACAGTGTTTAAATGCAGACTCCATGGCTCCAGTTCCTGAGTTCCTGATTCAATCTGTCTGGGGCCCAGGAATCTATATTTAAAACAAACCTCTAAGTGAGTGGATGCAAGGGGTCAGCCATGAGCCACTGGTTATGAGATATGGGACTAAGAAGGGGAGAAAGAGAAGATGAAAGAACAGACAGGAGTCAAGGGAATTGTGCCCGAATCATCTTTTCTTCTGACAAAGTGCTGCTGCTGTCTTGTGGGGTCCTCTGTGGAGTGTCTGGCTTCTGAAGGTCCAGTCTATTGTTTTGGGTCACAGTGGGCAGACAGGTGATGGGAAGGCAAGTGATCTCACATGGCCTCAGCATTAAGCCTGCGC
The DNA here is from genome assembly GCA_007922815.1 of Macrotus californicus. Lineage (NCBI taxonomy): Eukaryota > Metazoa > Chordata > Mammalia > Chiroptera > Phyllostomidae > Macrotus > Macrotus californicus. Next base: position 34,050 of record VMDR010001405.1, on the reverse strand, counting down.
CTAGCTGGGCCCTCTGGACCCATTGGTTTTTCTCTCTGTGCTCTTCATGACTTTACAACCATGCAGCTAGAGGGATGGAGACACCATGTGCGTTCACAATTCAATACAATAAGCACTCGTGGGCCATGAGTAAGTGCCTGGCACTGGGCTGGGTGCTCGAGATACAAAGATGAAGAAATATTCTTGCCAGCCTACTTGACTTTACCCCTTGAGGCTATCAGTGACATTGCCCTCAGGAGAAAGGGAAAGTCCTGAAAGGTTACCTGGGACCCAGCTGGTCCCCTGGGACCCTGCAGCCACATGGCAGAGAACAGGACACTCAAGGCTAGATAGGTTCGAGGTTGGTGGATGAGCTCAGGGTTGGGTTCATAGGGTGAATGTGACAGAGGGAAGACAGAGTGACAGGGCTTTGGGCCAGGTTCCTGAGCTGGTGTGTGCAGACCTCCAGGGGCTGTGTAAGAGAATCCTCTGGGGATGCACAGAGAATACTGAAGCTCTCACTTTCAAAATCTTGTCATTTATGCTTTTCTATTTTTGTGGTATGTTTTAAAATGAAGAAAATGTCAGTTCAGGAGTAAAAATTATGCAATGAATGAATGAATCAATGAACATCAGAGATATGTGTTCAATTATTTTTCTTGTTTCCTTGTTGGGTGTGTGTTATGAAATAAACACACAGAGCATTGGGTTAGAGTATTGTCAAAAGAGTTGTTGAAGTTCTGGGCCCTGGAGTCTAGGTTGGAAGGGGACAGAAGTAAAACCACAAGGGAGCTTGGAGAAATGGAAAGAATCAGGATGGAAAGGCTCGTGTCTGAAAGTCAGGTTTACTGCATGTAAGAGAACAAGGTTTCGGGGGGGGGGGGGCGGTAGTGACCAGAGAGCAGGATGAAGATTGAGAATATCTTGGGTGGGACAATGCTAGGTGATTCCAAAGTTGAACTTGTGATGGGGGAGGGAGGGGGTAAAGGGGAGTGAGGGCCCGTGCCTTGGATGTGCTGTCCACAAGGATATTAAAGTGCATGAGTTGATGGCGAGTTCTAGGATAGAAAAGAAAATGCCAGTGGGCAGTCAGGGGTGGTGGTGGGCAACCAGGTGGCACAGGAAGAGAAGACATTTACGTGAAAGTAGAAGAGTATGGTGTCTTTGAGGGGTAAGGAGGACACAACCTTTCTTCTCCGGACCCCAGGAGTTTGGGAGGAGTGGACTGGGTGGGTGGGGTGAACAGTGCCCAGATAACGAGGAGAGAGACAGTCTCCCAAGGAAACAGGAAGGGAAGGGAACACTCCCCACCCCAGGCTAAGGTTGAGGCGGGGGCTACTCACCACGGAACAGAGGTTCCGGAGGGAACTGAGAAAGCTCTGGAGCGAGTGAAACTGTGATAGTAGGCGTCTGAGAAGAGGAGAGCAGGCTGGAGGCGAGCTGTGGGAGCAGAGGGGACAGCGCCTGTGCCCAGGCCTTGCCCTCCTCTGCTTGGGGTGGGCTGTTGTTCCACGCTCTATTTGGGGGGTTGTGGAATAAACTTTGTAAGCCTAGCTGGCATGTTTGAAAGGGACATACACATGTCTTTTTTTCAAAAACGCACAAAATATATGCTACCTGTGGGCATGCACAGTGACAGCCATAAGCCATCAAATATTTTGTCATTGAAAACCTGTAACTGACACCTTTAACCTTTTCTTCAGTCTCTTTTTCCAAGTGATTTTTCTGAGGTTACCAGTGAGAAACACAGCGCTGGGCTTCCTGTAACAGCTCATTAATAGTGATAATGCACTATTTTAGGAATTAGAAATGCCACCTCCAACCACTGTGCCCACGCCAGGGTCCCCCTCCTCTTTAGTATCATTGCGACCACCTCTGCTCTGTTTCCCTTCATGGTGCCAGTGATGCCTTCGCCCACCCCAGGCACAAAACCTCTGAGCACAGCATCATGGCCAACCCCTGAATAGCTCAGCCTGGTGTTCCCAGCTGTCAAAAGTCCTTCTAACTGTCATCCTTGGCAAGGTCCCTGCAGATATTTTGAGTATTTTCGTAAGTAATTTCTGTGTCAATCTTTCTGTTTTCATCTTTATTAATCAGGTTTTGTGAGTCCAAAGCTGGAACACACTGAAACCAAGCCCAACCACCTTGAGTAATGCCTTATTCCAAAGAAATGGGAGCACCGTTGAGGCATCTGGAGCTCCTTTCCATTCTCTCTACTTCGCTTGCCCCACCAGCCTTCCACAGGGCTGTAGCATGTGAACATTCTACCATATGTTCATTCAGTTCTTCCTCTTCACCCTCAGTATTAGCAGGCTTCCTTAAACACGTTTCTCAATGTGTGACTCATCACCTTTCCTTGTCATAGAGCACGATCTTTGGACTCCAATGACTTCTACTTTTCTGAAGGTGAACGTCTTCAAGATATGAGGTCAACCCCTCCTCTCCAAACACCTGCAAAAGCATTTAAAAATGAGTCAGTTCCAGGATATAGTTTTTCTTTATTATACCAAATTTATTCATAATACATTATGCAGGTGTTTTGATGAGAATCCAGAAACATCTTGAGACACCATATTTCTCTGAAATGTGAGAATTTAAGACCATTGCTGTTCCAGGACAAATCTTGTGTAGAGAGCTTTTTATTGCATTCATTTGCATTATTTCATTCACTTCTCAGAACTCTGTCAATTAGCAACAGCTTGATCTTGCAGATGAGATAACAGAACCCAGAGAACACTCACCCAAAGCTACACACTTGGAAGATTGTGGGGCCAGGGCTAGACCCAATGTTCTCTCTACTAAGTCTTCTGCCTTTGGGGATTAAGGACAGATCGGACAATAAGATCATTCCTGCTGAGGCACATTGACAGGTTAGAGCTCGAAGGAACACCCCCTCCCCACCCCACCCTGCTCTTATATCTAATTTAACTCCTACCTTCAGAGACATTCAGTTGATGTGTCTAATTAGAAAAAATGCAAATTATTTGACTGTATATCTATAAATATTATCCCTGGAAAGAAAAGGAACATTTGGTAAATGTACAAAAAATATGGGAAAAATTTGCATGTTATCCTTGTGTAGAGACCATGCTAATCTTCTCTGTATTGTTCCAATTTTAGTGCACATGCTGGCAAGCAATCTCCAGAATATTTTTAAGTGAATATACTGCCATAGAAAATACTCAAGTATGTCACATACAGTAAAGATAAGTATTGCTTTGTGAGACTTCAGTGTTCGTTGCATATGTGTATGGACACTGTGGGTCATGATATAAAACTTGTTTCATGCCATGGATTGTGCTGACGAATGTTGAAAAGCTACTGGTATAGTGGAAAGAGCACTGGAAAGTGGGTTCAATTACTTGATTCCAGTCATTGCTCTGCCAACAACTACCTGGTGAGCTTGGCCAAGGAGCTTACCCCTCAGGGTTTCCATTTCCTTATCTTTAAAAGGAGCTAGGTGTTTTGAGATCCCTCCCTTTAACATGGAATTAATCTGGTGGTTCTCTTGTGGCATCAATGGATACAAAAGCCTTCCAAAGGAGGAAGATGAGTGGAGAGAGGTAGCAGCAGCAGAAAGACAAACATGAGCCAGGTGCAGTCACATGGCTTTACCCCACAGAAGCTGCTGGCCCTGGTGCTCATTCCTGTTTGTCATTGCTGGTAGCACCCCAAGATGCTGCTGCCATGAGGGAGTGAATGATGATCATGGCTAAATCCAAGTAAGAGCCTGTGGACAGCAGTGGAGGTGAGGACTGCCAAACACACACACCTGGTACTGCGCTTGACACTGCTAGGTGCTCAAAAGCAGTTCTTGACGACAAGCACGATAAATAGTCCAAGGAAAGGCGAACTAAACAGAACAAATTGAAACCTAGGAACCGTATTCCCTCTGTAATCTACGTAGCCCTGAAGTAATAAAGACCTTCCTTAGAAAAAAGGAAGAGGAGCAACTTCAGAAAATATGCAATGTGAAATTCTTAATATAATTCCTTTTCTGGTATAGACTAGTGCTTAGTTTTCTGTAAGGAACAGGGACCTGTTATCTCTTCCCACTCATTTGATAGATAAGATGCAAAGTTAATTTCATGGTGGAGAAATATCCAAGAGGTTGCTTGCTTTCCATTAATATTGAAGACATCTTTGACTTGGGGTGGTGAACATGCAACAATATACAGATGATGTATTATAGAATTGTACACCTCACACCTATATAACTTCATTAACCAATGTCACACCAATAAATTCAATAAAAAAGAAAAAAAGACATCTTTGACATTGGCACATAGGATGTGTACACACACACACGCACACACACAAGAGCTGATAAATGCATTAAATGCATAAATTATTTATTTGTCCTGGAACAGCATACAATATGACATGAAATGAGATGTATCCAAGTGATATGCATGCACTCATGGAAACTGAGGGAGCATTTTTAGAAACACAATGCCAGAAAACATTTTGTCCTGGAAAAACGAAAGTAAAGATGCTCCAACAACTGAAGGTTATGGTTTTGCACAATTGCTCATTATTCGTTGCCCTTGGACATGAAACAGGGCATGGGGCAGAAAGCCACCGCTCCTAGCCTGGACCTCTTCAGCATGCTTCAGTTTGGTGTCACGTGCTAGGTGAGATTTAACAAGACGTGTCTGTTGGCTGCGGTAAACCCCGGTTGACAAGGGCTGAGTGTGTCAGGAAGCAGATCAAAAGTGGGCTTGTTTGTTGCTGAATACTGTGTACTTTTGAAGACGTAGATGAATAATTTAAGTCATTCTGGCACTAGTGGAGGGCACGGAACTGACAGCTTGGGGGCCCGAGGTCTGTCTGCCGCCCAGATGCATCCTGGGCATAAACATGGAAGCCACCCCACCCAGCCCTGCAGAGCAGCCCCTTCCAGTTACTCCATCCACTCTAGCTAGACTGAGGAGAAAAGGCAGCCTGGTGGCCGGGTCCCAGCATGAGCGTGCTCGCGCAGGAGGCACTGCTGGACAGAGTGGGGGTGACCAGAGAGACTTGAGAGACGAACACCTTTCTGCTCATGACCCACCATGACTGGAGCTAAACCCATGAGCCTGCTGTGGGATGTTGATGCAGCGACTTCTTCAGTTCCTCTGTTTACTTCCAAAGGACAAAACCAAAACAAAAAATAACTCCAGACAAAGCCCCAACAACAGGGTAAAAGAGCCCTCCAGCCCAAACTAACCAAGTGGCTGTTATTTTCGGCTGTGGGCTGGGCCGGTGAGACGCTCTTTGGCAAGCTGTCCTGAGCACAGCCCTCTGACTGGAAGTTTTGTGAGTCGGGAAAGGGGTGGTTATATTTGGCCTCTGGAAGGGAAGCTGCTGAGGTAGAGAGGCAGTGTTGGGTCATAGGGTCTGAGCCCGTGCCAGCAGGAGGGATGCAATCACCATTGCCAGCTGAGGAAGTGGGTGGGACGACCCCGCTGAGCCCTGTGGCTGGGCTGGAGGGAGGTCTGCAGGGGAACACCCGTCCAGTGAGACTCGCTGCCTCTGGCTGAGCCGGCCCGGGGGGCCAGCCTGGGCTCAGTGACATTGCCTGAAGAGAAGGGTTCATTTCAGTCTGTTTTTCTTCTTTCAGTCCACCGCACTCAGTCTAGGTTGCCATGTATTGTATCCCTGGAAGTTTCCAGACTTTGTTTACAGTTATCATTCCCACGTCCTGAGTTCACTACCAGATCTGGAGTGCAATGGTTTACCTTTAGGATCCACACAGCTTGCACACACAAGGACATTTCAAAAATCAAACACTAGGTTGCCCTCCCCCTTTAAGCCCTGGGTGATGTATATATAAAATAAATGATAAAATCTCCAGTCGTGTTATAAAAAGAATGACACTTGAGTCACGATAGAAAAACAAGGTTATTGTTTATGAATACACCACTAAAATATGCATTTTTGTAAGCCTCATTGATTTATTTCCAATTCAAGAGACCACAAAGACATACAAAATGGTTCATTAGATATTCATTACACCCCTGAGCTGCTTTTCTTAGATGTGCCCAGGGTGCTGACGGCAAGGCTGGTGTTTCCAGAGGTTGAGTCAATGCTTGGATCTCATCCGTTTCTTATAGGCAGTTTTGGTTTAAGGTATTTTGATGATTTTATAGAAATGTTTTACCCCATTAAAAAGCTATAACTTAAACTGTGGAGCAGGGCAGGCACACATTAGATGATAAATGGCTTTGTGTAAGAGATTTCAAATTTGTCAAATCTGCATTAAAAAACTATATTTGAAATTGGTTAGAGGGTTGGGTGAATTCTCCAGGTGAAAATGACATTTGTTTTATGGATCCCTTTGAAACAATTCCCCCAGAGTTTTCATTTGAATAAATCACATCCAAGTTCAGCACTCCGGAAACAGCTAGCATGGCAGAGTTGTATCAGCTTCTTTTCTCTTTCCTCTTTTTAGGGAAAAGGGCTGGATTTCTTCATCTCTAAAGGAAGTGAGACTAGATAACCTGGAGGTGTGAATCTTTCTACCCTCTCATTCATTCATTCCACGCTTAGTTATTGAGTAGGTGTGGGCATGTTCTGGCGTTAAAGAAACAACAACATAAAAAAACCTTGACCTTTTTCTCATGGAGATGACACCCTAGAAGGAGACAGACAAACAAGATAATTTCATGAATTGATAAGCACCCTAAAGGCAGTAAAGGAGAGTATTGTGATGGTAAGTAGTTGGCCAGGTGGCCCCAAGCATCTTTGAGAAAGGGTCATTCAGCCTAGGAGAGCCCACTTGAGCGAACATCTGGAAGAGGAGCCTTCCAGGAAGAGGGACCAGCCAAGGCCATGGAGTGGCAATGTTCTAGTGTGGGCGAGGAAGAGAAAGTCTGTGTTTTCTTCATGGGTCTTCCTCCCCTACTTCTAGAGTTATAATTCTCTGCTGCACAAAAAATTGGTGAGGCCAAGGGGGTAGTGGGAAGAGGGCAGAAAGGAGGGCAACAAGAGGGCCAGGAACATGGGTTGGGGTGGGGATAGCCACGCTAAGGTGGAATAGGCTACCTGCAGTAATGAATAAGTCCACATCTCAGTGGCTTACCCAGCACACGTTTCTCCCCTGCTCGTGTCATGGTCTGGCACAGGTCTGATGCTCCTCTCCGAGCAGGGAAGCGGTTTCTTGCCATCATGTGTCTCCACCACTTGAAGTCCTCTGATTCCAGCCTCATGAATCGGGAGGGGAGAATGAGTGGAAGGCCAGATTGAATGTTTTAGGGGCCAGGGCTGTACTGGCTGCTTGACTAGAATCCGGGTCCATGATTCTAACTGCAAGGGAGGCTGGGAAACATTGTCTTTTTCTGTGCTAAGGAAGGAGTAGCATAACTGATGAGCACTGAGCCAATTTGGCCACAAGAGAGGAAAGAGAAGAGGGGATCCTCCTATTCTCCTTGTACCCTTGAAGACATGTTCCAGCTTGGCCAGGAGTGCTGGCAGAGGGGCTGGCAAAGGAGAGATGATGTCCTCACAGTGGTGACTTCTCATCATCCCATCACACAATACACAGAGAAGAAAGCGGGGAGGAAAGCTGTAATTTTAGCTCTGGAAGGGAGCTTGCCTGGTCAACTCCCCCCACCACCCCTACACACTTTAGGCTCAAACTAAGTCATTTTGCAGCTTGTTAAGAGTCTGGAGAAGAAGCCAGATTTGATGCTAGAGAGCCCTACCTCCTATTTCCTAGCCTTCAAGGCTACTTTCCATATGAGTTTACTGCATGTTAACCCAACCTTACTGCTCACACCTCAGACCATCCACTCTAGGCAGGCCTGACTTTGAAATTTCCCATCCAACAGAGAATGAACTTCATCCCCTGTGTTCCCACCATTCTCCTGCAATGCCTGGACCCTCCTCTCTGCCATATCATACCAGTGTGGAACCTTCTTATCTTTATGGAAACTTCCCTGCCCTCTCAGGCCTCCCTGGAGTGCAGTCACAAAGAGGCTGCATGTCTCTTGACATACAACCTTCAGATCTGCTCAGGTGAGTCCCTATTTCCCATCCTTCAGAAACATCTCACACAGATCTCATTTCTTTTTGGATCACTTCCAACTATTAGAACAGCCCCAGTTTGGAATATAAGATTCATTTTCAAGCGTTAAAAGTCCAGGTCAGTTTAATGTAAAACTTCAATCTTACCTCCCAAAGTTACTTACCTAAGCTTAAGTAAGCTCGGGGATGTGCAGTTGGGAGGGAGGGGCTGATTTGCAATTTTTTTTCTCCCTGTACGTCATTTCCCTTCTGACTGTTCCAGGGTCTGTGTTGGTATTGGTGAAATTAGAGGAAGAGAGGAAAATTATATCTCATACCAAGATTCCCTTTAGGCTAATGCTGAGAAGCCACTTGGGGCTCCCCTTCTGGCAGGGACCATCCTCTGTCTTCTCGTGAGGCACTTCATTGGGTACTTTCAAGAATCTCCTTTCACTCACCACCTAAAACTCACCCTCTCCCCCTTACTCTGTTTCAGCCACTTTGGCTTTCTTTCCATTTCTCAATAATGACACATTCCTTCTTGCCTTAGAGCCTTTGCCATTTCATTTCCTTTGCCTGGAACCCACCCTCCCTAGCCCCTTGCCCAGGTATCTTGTAGTCAGCTTTTATTTATTTTTTAAAATATTTCGTTTATTTATTTTTAGACAGAGGGGAAGGGAGGGAGAAAGAGAGGGAGAGAAACATCCATGTGTGGTTGCCTCTTGCACGCCCCCTCTTGGAAACCTGACCTGCAACCCAGGCATGTGCCCTGACTGGGAATCCAACTTGCGACCCTTTGGTTTACAGGCCAGAGTTCAATCCACTGAGCCACACCAGCCAGGTCCCTAGTCAGCTTTTAAATCCCAACTCAAGCATCAATTCTTTGGAGAAGCCTAACTTGAACTCTTAGCGCAGGGCAGGCCCCGATCAGGCACTCTCACAGCCTTGTAATGAAGCATTAACTGTGTAAATGGCTGTCTAACATCTGTCTTCTTCACTTTAGTGTGGATTCCTAGAGAGCTTGGTAAACAGATCTTTGTAGAAAGACAGAATAAGTGGATTTTCCCAATAAGCACAAGAGCCTTTGACAGGCGAAACAGATAGTAGCTACTCAATAAGTATTTGTGGAATGGACATGAAATTGAAGGCAGAAGCCATGCCTATTCGTCTCTCAATTCACTATATGACTTAGTACATAGTAGGATATCACTAAATGTCTGTTACCTCAGTGTTTTGAACAACCTCTTCAGAATTAACTCAACTAGTGGAGAACTGGCTGGAATGCAGTTCTGGCCTCTGCCATATGGATGTTCCTCAGTGTCAGCAGATGAATTACTGTTATCTTTGCTGAGCCAGCCCTCTCATTGGCTGACTTTGTATTCCATAGTCTGGGAGGAGCATGACTGTAGGAAGGAGACATGGATCTCTGACCACAGAGCCAAAGAATGACAACTTCTAATAATTTGTCCCTCTGTTCCATTTTGTTCACAGGTACCTCAATCAGCCCAACCAAGCCAACTCTTGGTTCCCCCAAACCGGGTCACCATGTGGGCCTTCAACCTGACTTGCACGGAGACTTGTTTTATTAGTCACAATTAGTTGCAGGTGCAAAGACTGAGGGCACAACTAACTGTATCTGGAATCACCTCCTCACATATGAAATTAAACACTTGCACACTCAGAATTAGGTTCAAGTGGCTAATTGCACCCGGAAGTAAGTAATTGCAGGTGCAATTAGCTGCAAGTGCCATTTTTCACCTGAGACTAATTGCTCCCAAAGTAAGGAGATAGGGATTGGAAAGTCAGCACTGAGTTTGTGTGTGTGGTTATTACAACCACCTGTGATTTTAATAGTCCTCCCCCTCCCAACTTAGAGTGTGGTGGCCTCCCTTTGGTCTTTATGAACAATGAGGCTGCTTAACTCCTTCTGTGTATTTGTGCTGTAGCATTCTCTTCTCCAGTCCCGACTTCTGTCCTTGCCAAGACCCTCTTCACTCAGGAGTTCTGGAATCTCTGGCTTTTTAAAAAGACATATCTTCCTCCGCTGTTCATTTGTACCTGAAACCCCTCAGAATGTAAGAAATGGTCAATGACTTGGACAGCTTAGAGGGTGGTGACTTCCAGTTAAGTCTTGAACGTGGTGTTTTGAGCATTGTCATTGGAATGCGATGAAAGCTCCGCCCCCGCCCGCCACCAGGTGAGGAGGAGGTGGGCCACTCCATGGAACGACCTAGAAACCTGTTTTCACTAGCAGGTTCAACCTGAAACATCTCTTCCTGATAGCCTCTCTCCTAGATTAGTATAGGAGTCCAACTAGGAAAACAGAAACCACCATAGTTTATTTTTAAGATGATAAAATTATAGCACAACTGGAAAAAATCCAATGAATTGAAATTCAATACAGTAAAACTAACCAAGGCAACAGAAACTGTTAATATCACTCCAGAAAATCTTTTCATCATTTACACATTATTTAGGTAAGGAGTTGATCACCACAGTTATTTTTACAGAAAGAATTTAATAAAGGGAATTAATTAATCTGGTATTAGCAGACTGAACGGGCAAAGAAGGAACCTGGAGGTATCTCAGAGATATTAACTGCAGGAAGCCGCTACCATCCCACAGGCTGGGGAAACAGAAGCCAGAGGCTGGGGTTATTAGCACCTAGAAGCTTGGGGGAGGGGCCCTGCTGAGCTGGAACACAGGCCTCTGGGGAGGGCTGCTGCCTGGCTGGCTCCGCACCTGCACCTCCTCGGCAGCTTGGAAGAGGGAGCACACAAAACTGACAGCAGGACTCTGAGGAGGGGGACATGAACAGCTGGTTCTGGTGCCTCAGGACCTTGAAGGAGGGACCCTACAGAGTAGGGAGGGACCCAGAGTTTGAGTAGGGCTACTGCCCAGCTGGTACTGCACTGTGGGCAACTGGCTGTTCATGAGGAGGAAAAAATGCCTGCTGTGTGTGTGCCATGGAGCCTGGGTCTTGTGGCCTTGGGTTGGCTCAAACTGGGATGGAGCTGCATTGATGTAAACAGGGGAAGTGGCAGCTGCAGAAAGAAGTTCTGGAGGAGGCAGGAAAAAGGAGAATTTGAGCCTGTGCAGTGTGTGTTTAAAATCACGTCTTTTCTCCATGTCCAGCATTTTCCTCCGGTGGCTTTATTCATATTGTCATGAAGAAAATGCATGTGTGTGTGTGTGTGTGTGAGAGAGAGAGAGAGAGAGAGAGAGAGAGAGAGAGAGAGAAAGAGAGAGAGACAAGGAGAGGGAGAGATAGAGACAGAGACAGGTGGTCTTAGCAGGTGTCCACAGCCAGGCCTGCCCTGTGCTCTGTAGCAGATTCCTTTCTTCACAGCTCACCTGGGAACGGGAGAGGGTGTCACATCCTCTTTTAGTCCTGCTGCAGAGTTCAGGCTCAGCTTAGTCATTCTGAGCTGGGATGGGATCCCACTTGCTAAGTTGATGACCTCAGCTGAATGCCAATCAGATGGGGTGGTGACTCCTTTGAACTCCCTGTTGAATCTACTGTTGCTTCCTGCCCGTGACAAAGCCCTGGTAAGGAAGCAGGAGAGATGTCTCTGAGAGGAATGGGGGAGGGCGAGGCCTTTGGCTTGGTCTGGGCCCTGGGCCTGCAGGGCTCCTGCTCCAAGCCTGTGGGGCCCTGAGGGCTGGCTCTGCTCTCACAGGAAGGCAGCATTTACTGGCTGAAGGGCCAGCTCCTAATGGCGGGCTTTGGCCAGCATTTCCACTTGGCAAAAGGAGCAAACATTCCTTTGCCCTTATTGCCACCCTACTTGGTGGTAACTTAGGCTTCTTGAGAAAGCACATAAATATTAGAAGTTGGGTCACCTACTAGTGATTTGGGCTAAGAAAATACACTTTCCCCACCCCTCAGGAAAATGAATAACACTACATAAATAAAAATGCTAGAAATGAAAGAAAGAAAGAAAGAAAGAAAGAAAGAAAGAAAGAAAGAAAGAAAGAAAGAAAGAAAAGAAAGAAAGAGAGAGAGAAAGAAAGAAAACAACAGCTTTAAAAAATCTGACTAACCCACAACAGTCACTAACATCTGAGAGTGCTTTTCCTCATCTCTCTCCTATGCGAATTGTTTTTTGGTTCCTTCACTCATTTATTCATTCTATAAGAATTAGTTGAGTGCCTACTGTTTCTGGTGTCTGGATATAGGACCCTGAACAGAACAAATAAAAATTCTGCCCCCCCACCCCCCGCCAGGGAGCTTATAGTCTGGGGGTAGCTGGTCAAGTGTCTTGTACACACAATTTCGATCCTTTTTACTTGTCAGTCTGTCTCATGAGCACTTCCCTTGTCATTGTGTCATCTCGCACCCACTGTTCTGATGAGAGTTTACATTTCCAAGGGGATGGATCGCAGCTTATTTAACTCTTTCACCCCTGCCTCGTAGGGGATCTCCTCCCATTTTCACAGTTTTGCACAATGCTGTGATAAATATATTTGTGTAGGCAGACTTTTTTTTTAAAGTTGTATTTTGGGTAACTTCCTCCCTGGCTGTATCTTTTACAGGATCAGGCAGGACTCTTAGTTACAATGGCAGGCCCCAAATCTGGTTAAGCAGAAAAGGAATGTACTGGAAGGCTATCCACCCACTAGCTTACAGAATTGACAGAAGGTGGAACCAAGCTCGGGAAAGCCTCAGGACCTCGGGGTTAGGGCAGCAAATGTACAGCCCAGGTCCTCCCCTGGCACCCTCAGGCACAGTTGACCAGGACCTTGCAGTGTCCCCTCCTGCTGGCCTCAGCACCTACTTTCTGGACTCCACAAACATCAAGAAGAATCTAGGTCCTCCTTCAACTTTTGTCTCAGGATCCCACTTTTCTCACCAAATTTGAGGAGGTGGGACCTGGCAGGCAGATCCCCTGCCTGCTTCTCTGTTTCTAGGGGTTGGAGTTTCTCACTCACCAGTGGGAGGTGGGTTTCTGCCCTGTTCCCCAAGACAGGGAGAGTGTTGGATCCTAGTTGGGAAAAAGGAAAAATAACCTCTACCAATACATTCTTTTGCTTATTATATGTGGGGAGATTGAGGGATAAAAGCACCACTTAGTTTTGCCTGCCAGTGGAGGGCTCAAATACTGTTCAGTGGTGTGGGGACACCACCCAGGGCCACGAACCCTGGGCTACTCAGCACTGGGACCTGGAGAAGGTGGGAGAGGTTCACACTGATGAGCTCCATTTTATGCATGAGGGAAGGGGGGCTTGGGAAGGATCTGTGAATTGTCCCAGATCACACAGCCAGGGAACCTGAGCTATGTACAGGTCTTCTGAAAGCCTGGAGGGTTAGAGGGTTACTCGGACTAGTACTGCTTCCCAGCTCGGGCTGATGACTGGTAGTATAAGGGGTGCCTGAAGCAATCCAGGCAAAGGTCCTTTCAACAAAGGGGCCTTTGTAACAAGCCTTTCTTTGTTTGGCCACCACACTGTTCCTTGGAGTAATTAAGGCCTGTAGTCCCTTAGACAGAAGGCTGGCTGACACTAGACAGGAATACAGCAATCTGAGCTAAGGTGCTAGTGCTGTGTTTGAAATGCAGAGCCAGGCAGCCCTACTCCCCAACACCTGGGCCTGAACCAGGGACTGGAGGGCCCCGCCTCTCCTGCTTGTGCTGTTTGTAGGACAACACCCCCAACCCCCACTGGTCCTACAGGGTGGAGTCCTCGTGATGCTCCCCTGGGCAGTGCCAGGCAAGAAGGCCAGCATTCAGCTCCTACTGCTGTGGCTGCATATTCAGGACCTGCGGACTGCCTGGAGCCTTCTGAGGGTCCTTGAGTATCAGGCAATGCACACCTGTCGCTTTTTTGCCTGTGCCCAGGGCCCTCCTTTGGTGGTGAGTAGCTGCCGTCCTCTTTGTCTAGGGAGATGTTCTCCCCTTGCTTCCCCAGGGTCTCAGGAGCTAGTGGTAAAATTGGCTTCTGACTGTAGCCATCCTCTGCAAGACTGCACCTTTGCATTGAAGGTCTCTCATCTAGAGAAGAAAAGACAACCTTGACTCTCCCCAGAGCTAGGGAATTAATTAGCCTTTCATCAGACTTGTGCCACTGGGGACCATGAGGGTCACTGGACAGAAACTTGGTCTCTGCCCTCAAAGCACTTTTGATGTCTCTCAGGGCGGCTACCACTTGGAGGGAGAGAGAGAAGATGCTTTCAATAAAGATAGCGCCGAGTAGTGCCTTGCATGGTGGCTGCGCTTCTGCTGGAAACAGCACACTCTTGTCCCCCAAGCACACCCATGTGCCGCTTGCTCATCTGCCTGGCAAAGCTGGGAATTTCAGGGTTTAGATGGAAGTGGAATTTTGGCATTGTCAGAGTTAACGTCTGTGGATTCCAGTATTTGTGTGTGCCCTCAAGGACTTGTGACATGAAACGATTTTTAATTGTGCTGAAGCACACATTTCCATCATACACGGGTGCGTGAGTCACTTCACTACTGAGAACCTGGCACCAGAGTTTCAACAGAGCATTGGACTCTCGGTTCCTCTTCACCAAACACAATCTGGGAGGGCATCTTTGTGCTTCAGTGATGCTGAGAATTTGGGGGGGTCACAAGGTCTCCAGCTGAGGCCTCCGGCCTGTGTGGTAAAGGCCCCGGTGTCTCTGGCTCGCTCTTCAGCACTTGCCCTCAGGTCCCATGTCCCTCTCGGTGTCCTTAAGCCTGGAATCAGGCTCTTTCAGGCTCAGTGACCTCAGTGGCTCAGGTGCCGTGGTGCCTGTGCGAGCCGAGCTCCTGGCTGGTGCTTGCGGTGTGGGGCTGCAGTGTCTGCTGAGAATTTAAAACCAATAATAAAATCGACTGTAAGTCAGTCTGCATTTATTATCCCCAGGCCAGCAATTCTAAACGATGTCAGTGATAAAATACTCCTCCCAAAATCTTTTGTTGGTCCACATTCCAAACAATCGCTGTGGTGACTTTTGAACTCTAATTGTGTATGTTCACGTATTTGTGTGTGGGTGTGTAGACACACTTCAAATTAGCATACTTTATTACTTATCCTTTAATAAATATAGTATCCCTCATGAAAGTTAATTAGGAGAACTCCCAGTTAGAAGAGTGTTGGATGGTTTGATCAGACTTCAGGCAGTTTGTGTCCAGCCCTGTGATGCTCGGTTTTCCTGCATCAAAACAATAGAGAGACGCTTCAGAGCACAGTGGCTGCAAGGCCAGGGAACAGAACCTCGGTTCCTTCAATTCTGCTCTTCTATGTGATGAATTCGCATTTTAATTTCTGTTTGAAATTTTGTGAATGCCAATTTTTTAGTTCATCCATAAAGCATTTGACTGAATTCCAATAATATTTTAAAAACAGAGATGTATCTTTTTAAATGTTTTAAAATGAATGAACTAATGAGAAGAATAATAATTATGGAGTCTTATATGATTATCACTGAAAATAATTTGGATACATAGAGGAGAGCGTGAAAAAAGTGGCCCACTTTGGGTGTCAGATATGCTGGGCCCACCATTGCCTCTGCTGATTCAGACGACAGAAATCCGTCTAGCTAGTTGAAACAGGAGCGGATAAGTATCAGGTGTGATGCACAAATACTTTGAAGCAGGCTCTCATCAGAGCTCCCAGGAAGAACTCCAGCTTGCAGGATCTTGCTAGCTCTGCGAGATACTACTGGGCGGGCCGTGCTCGCACCTGTCCACTGAAGAGCCCACTGCCTCTGCCACCATCGGAGCCAGATAAGACCTTGTGTCTTGCCTCTTACCCATCTCACTGGGCTTTACATTGAGGCCTTGTACCCGCACACTTGATTGGCAAAACCTAATCTTATCTGGACCCCTACCTGCAAAGGAGGATGGGAAACTCAATTTTCATATGGCGTCTACAGTATAGGATGGTCCCTTGGAGAAGCTTGGAATGGGAATTGAACAAGCCAGTCCCCAGCATCCTCCACATGTACCGATCCAGGGCTCTCTATCACACCTGCTTTTGGCCTCTGGAGGGGTAAGGATCCCTTGTTTGACTGCCAGGTTCTGTCCCCTGCTTTCTGGGCTAAAAGGTGGGCTCTGGAGTCAAGCATTTCCAGATGAGCCACTTTGGTGCTGTGCCCCTTCTCCTCTCCTCTGCAGGAGTCTTCTCTGCCTGGGCTCTTCTTCCACAGGGCTCTCCTGACTGGCACATGTGAGTGTTCTCTCCAAATCTTCTCTGCGTCAACTCGCAAACATCTTCTGGGTGAGGATGGCTCCCACGCACCCACAGCTCTCCCTGATGCCTCCGCTACACGCCACCCCTCTTAAGTACATGTATTTTCAGTCATCATTGTTTTTCTTTTATGGCAACTTCTTTCAGGGATTCTTCTCAACACACACTTGCAAATTAAATGCAACCCTTTTCCTCAAGTCTTCACTATCATTCTCATAACATTAAAAATATTCTAATTTATGTCCAAGCGTGGACCCTGAAATCTCAGCTGTCCTGTCCCTTGTGGGGGTAGTGGGTGGTCGTGGATGATGTGGGGACTGAGGAGGAGGTTCCAGCATGGTTGTCTGGAGGATGATACTGCAAAGAGCAGCAGGATGGGACCTTGGCCTGAAAGTGCCAGGGGATGGCCAGGCTTGCACAGGAGGCTCGAGCCCTGGGTCTACCCTGTACCCCGGGAGGCAGGGCCTTCCTGGCAATCACAAATGGGGGTGATGCTCGCTCACAGGCTGGGAGGAAAGAGCCCGTGGTGATCTGCAGCCAGCGGCTGGATTTTGTTGTTGCAGACCCTTAATGGCTATGTGACCAGAGACTATGGCCTCTCAGGGAAGGGATGTTAATTATGATGATGGTACTTCTTCCTTCTGGGAAGTAGGACTGGGAAAGGAGGTGGCCCAGAGGGAAGCAGGATTTGTAACATTTGGGGTACTTGTTTCTGGATCGCCTCTGGAGGAAATTGCCAAGACAGAAGAGATTATCGGCACGGCAGGCAATTCTGCACCCATCCCTCCGGGCCCCAGCCACGGCCAGGACACTCTGAAATGTGTCCACTGTCCTGAGCCCCGACATGGAGTGAAGCTGAGGTTTCCTTCCCCTACCCAGTCACTCACACGGGTTCACCCCAGTCTTCAGAAGCCTTTCCTCTTTTTCCGTGCAGCTTCCCAGCAGCCCGAGTATCATTTTACTTCCAATAATGGGGACAGAAATCTCGACCCATTACTGTAACCTCACTAAATACAGGAAGTCTCATTTCCTCATTTCTTATTTTTTATACTTTGTTTTTAAAATAGAAATTATATGTATTTAGGTGTATATGTATATGTGTATATGTATATGTTATATGTATATAACATGATGTTTTGATATACATACGCATAGTGAAATAATTACTACAGTCATTACGGAACATGGATATTTTTCCAGAATCCATGTTCTCGTCAAAGCATAGTTTCCCAGTGTCCTAAAGGACATGCCTGCTATGTGTTCAGTTTAATATGAAGAAAATATGTATGTATGCTCAATTCATGTATATCTTTATTTGTATGTGTCCACATACATGTATATGCTTATGCGTATACGTATGCACACATACTTTTTATTTATTTATTTATTCCCAGTTCCCATTTACCAGAATGACAGGGCATCTTGCTGATGCCTCCAACCAGCTAGGGAGTCTCTGCAGAGGAAGACATGGTCACGATCAGGCTCTTCTCCAAAGATACAGCTAATTCCAACCAGCATATTAAGATTCTTAAGTTAAGAACACATTGTGAAACGCGAATTGATGTGACACTGTCGAACAAAATGACCCGTGAGCTCAGGAGGTTGGTGCTCGTAGGAAAAGGCCAAAATGTGCATCTTAATCTTGATTTCCTTTGGGACTGTTTCCTCCACTGGGTTCCTGACTCTGATTATGTTCTTGTGCAATCAATAGCTGTAATCTCTGGGGCTGGACAGTCTTTTCTTCTCTATCTTTTTCTTTTCTTTCTATACAGTGTTTGAGAAAAACAGATAAGTTGTTTTATTTTTTGATCAGCAAGTGTTTGATATTTGAACTGCAAGTCTGCAAGGGTGCACAAGAATCTTGTCCCATGAGGAGAAAAAGGGTTGGATTTAAAGTCCTGCTTATAGTGTAAATTATTTAAGGCACAAGGACCTCAAATGTTCAACCAGGAAACCAAAGTTCAGCATTCAGGGTTCAACCTCGAAATGGCATGAACAATCCAATAGGTAAGCACAGAGTTCTTCCTTTATATCCATAATCTCAGGATGTTATGAAGCTTTTAGCCTTAAGAAAATTTCAGTTGGGATTTGTGTTTAACATCCAGCTTATCTTTTGCTTGGTTTTAAATGTATAGTAGGGACTGGGTAAGTTGGGTAATAACAGAAGTTCTGAATTTTAATGTAGGGTTTGTCTCCCTATCTCTTTTGCTCTGTTAATACATGAGCTGGAACTCTCCTTACTGCATATTGTCAATGCTGTTTTGGGGATCTTGAACCAAAGCACAGTGTTTAGGGTATCCATCCATCTCCAAATCCGGACTTTACTCAGGCCCTCCCTAAGCTTTCAATTTCTTTGGCTACGTACTTCAGTGAACTGCAAACAAACAGATCATTTTCCTGATGGTGATAAGGCGGTAATAGACTTTACTTCATTGCCTAATGCCCTTCAGATATGCTTCCTACAAAACTCCTCAGCAGAACAAATATGGTTACTGAATTTGGTTACTGGTACACAATGAAATAATAGCTAAATAACATAGTTACATGGTCATAATATGGTTAAATCATGCAGCAAGTTGCACACAATAGAAAATGCAGTTAGGCAGAGAATGAAATTAAGGGTTAGAGGTAAAAGAGAGGATGTATCTTTAGATGTGATTTAAAATGAAAAGCAGACACCCTCGAAGGACATTGAAAGATGTCACCAGATGATGCCTGAGGAAGCATCTTCTCTTGTCACTAAAGCAGGACTGGGTAAGGACAGTGGGAAGGTCATGTTCCATTGGCTGTATGTCTTATATACCCCTTCCTTTTTTACTTCCGAGGCAGTCATCTGGATTTGGTCCTTTTCTGGTCTTCACAATTGCTAAATAGATGATCTTCTGATTTATCCTGCAAAGCATTGTCAAATCAAGTGTCCTTTAATACCACTCTGATTGTATTATTCTTCTGTCCCACATGCTCCAGAGCTTCTTACGTGCTTAAGTAGAGGAAGCAGCGATTTCTTAGCTTGACATTCAAGACTTTGACATAGTCTCTGTTCTAGCCCTACTGTGCAAAGTATGCACCTGCGCACCAGCCATTGCCTGGAATCTTGTAAGAAAATGCACCATCTCAGGCTTATTGAATAAGAATCTGCATTTTAACAAGATCCTCAGGTGATTTACATGCATGGAAAGTCTGGGAAGACTGCTTTGGCCAAGCCAAAATACAAATACACTTTGTACTTTTCTATTTTTGGCTTTTGCTTGTAGAGTTAACTCCATGTTTACTCCATCTTTGCCTATCTATACACAGGAGTTTTTAATGATTGTCTCAACTGTAACCTCCTCCAGGGAACCTTTCCTAGTTATCCCATGGACCAGGCAGATCAACCTTTAGAATGCCTGCCAACTCCTTTATAAAGTGAACTGCCCCTGCTGAAGGGACAACTTTATTTGTACCCCATAGCCTGGTCCTCTTGGCCATGAAGAATTGGCCCATGGTTGGGTAATCAGCACTTGTGTAGTCCATCCGTGGCTGGCCAGCAACCCAGGCTGTGGCCACATGAAATATGAGTGGAGACAATTAAATTTTCTCACTTTTTCAGAAATTCAAACAAGGCAATTTATTGGTGATTGCTAAAACGAAACACCAGGAGATAAAGTCAAGGTCATGAGTGGTCATGTACAAACCATGGTTATGAAGAAACAAACTTTCAGTAAGACAAGTCAGTAGAGACAGAAGGATGGAGTAAAAACCTGTCGATGTGGTAGAGATGGTGTAAGAGAAAGAGATGATGGAGTGAATAATGGGTCCCTAGACCTGACCAAGTTCCTGATGACTTTCCCAGCCAGGTCTTGGGTTCTCATAATAACTCCCAGGACTGGAGAAAACTTTAATTAAGTCTGTTCCTTGCAACGGAAATAGCCACCTTGGAGCCCTCGAATGGAGCTGCTGGCTCTGTCTCTAGACTTCTCTTTGAGACTATGTTACTTATTCTTGTTGGCTGTTTCCCAGCCTTGCATTGCAACACCTATTATGCTATAAACACCAGCTATTAGCAACTTGTGATAAGGTGTATCCTCACGTTTGAGCATCTAGCAAGTTGCATGCTAAAAGTAGTGGTAGGATTGACTCAAACTGAATTCCAGGGAAGCAAAAGCATTACAGTGAAGCGATCTGGGAAGGAAGGTGATAGGATTTATCATTAAAAAGACCAACTGAACTAAGAGTGGCCAGAATTTCGTTGAAGTCTTTGGTGTACTGTACCAACTAGGCCAAAGGGCCAGAGCTGTTCATTGTCATAGCAGCAAAGTGAGTAATTCCCATCTCTCAGGAACCTGATCTCAGCTGATGCTATTTTATCAGTAAAATAATTTCTTGTAGTGAGTTGAATGTACAAAGCACATGTTTCCAGCTGGTCAGGAATCTTCCCTCTTAACCTTTAATCTGCTCCAGGCTGTTCTTACAGATTACAGGACAAATGATGTTTGGAGAATGATGAGTCTCTGCAAATAGAAGGAAGCAGCTTCATCACTTATATTTGGACTGTAGCCTCCCACTGAGGGTCAGTGTGGGTCTGTTATGTGTGTGCACAGTGGTACGTGCAAGGGAGCTTTGTGCACAGAGAAATGGTTTCTCTCTGTCTTTTAGTGTGGGAGATCAAGCTGACGCTGAAAAGTGCCATTATGGTTGTTTGGAAGGAAGGCAGAGAGGGGCCCTAGTTTTACAAGTAGATGAGGGTTTCTTTCCCCTTTCAACTCCCTCTTGGAGAATATCACGCTCCAAATCTGTATGTTTCATCTGCTTTTAAGCTGGAAGCTTCTTCTTTAATGGCTTTGTGACTCACAGGGCCTGGGTGATGGTTGCTTTTTCTGTGTATAGAGCTATAATCCTTCTCAATTATCAAAGACATAAATTACTATTATTTCCTTACCAGATCGAACATCTTGCTTAAGTATGTGAAAGAAAAATTGTTGGTTGTCTGGTGAATTTTCCTCTTGGAAAAACTGCCTATTCTTAATCTACAAGTTCAATGAAAGTTCAAAAGTTTATCAGTGCAAACTCCATATTCTAATAATTCATCAACCAGCTTCTACATCCACATTAGGAGGCTCTCAGTTGAGATGTTCTTGTCTTCTCTCCCTTGTAAAAGTAATCAAACAGCACATTTCCTGGGCATATCACAAATACCTATTGATCATAATCAGAGCACAGATGGTATAAGAGCTTGGTTGACACGCAGGCCCTCATGTCAATCACAGGAACAAACTGACTTTGACAGCCCAGCTATGATTCTCCTACCCCAGCAGAATTCCATTCAGTGCTGCTGTTTGGAGAATTTTGAGCAGACAGCATTTCTGAAGGAGTGTCATAGTCCAAAGTTATTGTAGAGGTAAACTTGATTACCGAGAAAATGGTGATTTTAATGCACTTCATACTTACCTTTACCATAGAAGGTCAATACCTTTCTCTAATGTTGAAAGAGGTCTCATCAATTTAAAATTTATCCTGATGTATGCCTGCTGATTAGGGAAAAGGAAAAATCCTAATTTGGATTTTTCTGTGACAGTATGAAGTGCCATTCATACTTTTCTCCAACTGGGATTTGTTTTCTTACTCACTTTTTAAATTAATAATTTTCATTGACAAAATTAAAGAGCTTACACTATGCTATCAATCTTTTCCTTATGATGGGTGTAGATATTCATGCTGGAGAATAATATAGGAAGAGAGGGCTCATGCCCCTGCATACTAAGCATTAACATCCTCTGTGAGGGCCAGATAAGAAAGGACCTTCTTCGATTCTATCCATTACTGTCCATTACTTTACTGCTTCATACATCAAGACTGTGAGGACAAGTTCAGTAGGAAATGGGTCTGACTCCACGAAGGAAGAGTTTGGGATGTAAATGAAGAATGACTTAGACACCAAGCTGGTCTGTTTTTAATCCCAGTCTCCAGCTCTAAGATGGCATGTATTCCATGTGGACCTTCTTTCTTGTCCCTTAGCCATCCTTTACCTTTTTCTTGAAATGCTTCCCACCTATGCTGTCTCATTCATGAGGCAAGGGAGAGGACTAGGTGAGTACACTTTCGTCTTACTTTTCATTAAATATCTAAGACTATTCTCCAGCCATGCTTGTACTAACAGTAGATATTTGACTCAAGGGAAACCTATCCATAGACTGATTTAATCCAACCAGATGCCTTCTTTCCACAATTCAAGTTAAGAGATCCATCATCATTAACCAGATAATGTTGGGTGCTTGGAAGCAAAGGCATAGAATAGGCCATGCAGGAATCAAAGGCCATACAAGCCTGGGCAGCCATTTTCAGGAGTGTGCATTCTGATGAATCAGCAGAGAAAGCTCATCTGTGAAGACAAGCTAGAGATCAGAGCTGGCCCAGAGATGAGTGACTCCAAGCCCCTATCAGGGACAGAGAGGGTAACCCTGGCTCTGGGATTTGCAGATGTGTCAAGCTCCCTGTGGCCTAGCTCCCTTACCTCTTGTCCGGGGATGCTCTTCTGCTTCCCTGTTGTGCTTCTGAATAGATCCTTGTTTTCTTTAAACTGGCTTGAATGAATTTCTGTTCTTCACAACCAAATACGCACTGAGCAGAAAGTATCCTGTTAGAAAGATTCAGATGGGGAATTTTAGCCTCCTTCACCCACCTTGTTCAATGCCTGGGAACTCTAGAAAGTCATGGTGTTCTCTTAGATCTAGCTAAATGTAGTTCCGCAAGAAAAGATGAGCCAGAAGGAAAAGTATTATTCTATAAATGTTCAAATCTTATAACCTGACTGTCACAGCTTTCTATACTCATTCTCTGCCTCTCACTTTGATGATGGCTTCCGTTCTTGTGCATCACCATTGACTCAAGCTGTTCTGCTTTATTCATTGCTCCCTGTGGTAGATTAAAGTTGGCCACACATTCACTGTGATTTTCCCCATTGAGATATGGAGTTTAATTCCTATTCCCTTGATTACGAGCTGGATTTTGTGACCTGCTTTACCAATACAATGTGGTAGCAGTGATGTCTGAGTATTCCACAGTTAGGTCATAAGAAGCCTTGAAACTTCTGGCTGGGCCTCTGGAAACACTTTCTTGGAACCATAAGTGGCCTTGAAGAAGTCCTACTGCTCTGAGGCTGCCGTGCTGTGAGGAGCCCAAGTCAAGGTGAAGGAGATGGTAGGAAGAGAGAGAGAGACAGCAGGCCAAGGACTCCAAGTGTCAAAGTTATTAGTGAAGAAGCCATCTTGGGATTTTGGGCCATCCAGCCCCAGCTGACACCACGTAGATCAGCCATAAACCACCCAGCGGAGCCCTTCCTGAATTAAGACAAAAACTGTGAACAAAATAAAATGATAGTTTTAAACCATGAAGTTTTGGAGTAGTTTGTCGTGTACCAGTGGATAGCCAGAATATCCTGAGCCATCGCAGGGCTCCTCCAGTCTCCTTGCCTCTCCTGATGTTACTCCCTGGTGCAAGGACACCCTCTTCCCTCCCCTCCACCTCTATGTCCTTTGGTTATCGGGACAAGCGTCTACTTTTCCGAGAGGCCTTCTTTGATCATTGATCTCTTCTGTAGCATATTTGGCCAAAGCTGTTCTTAAAACCCTTTGTTGAGTCCTATGTGCCTGTGTTTTTTACTGTCATGTCCTAACTTCCCAAGGGCAGAGTCTATTCCTTGCTCTTCTTTTTGATCCCTCTGTCCCTCAACAGAGTCCTGTACAGAAGGGAGCAAACACATGTTGAGTCTCTTAAACGATCTTGTTTTGAGACTAAAGAGCCCTAATAACCTTAACCAAATTTATATTGCTACCAATAAAAAAATGTCTTCCATGATACATTTCTGATTAGGGATTTAAATTTAGAGGTACTTCCTACTTTTTAGTCTCAGATTGTACGTAGACTTTCAACTTTTGGGGTGGTGAGGAGAATACCCCACGGCACACAGAAAGAAATCTCATGTAGCATAAATAATGGGCAGAATCAAGTGACATACTCTAAGTTTGTTTGCTTGTCAACAGTTGCCTGTATCATTTATGGGAGGTCAGGGTCAAACTCTGTTTACAGTTCCGCTCTAGCCGGGGTGAGTATCTTTTAACCACATCACCTCTTTCTAAAACCTATTTTGTTTGGACTTCTCCCAGCCCACCAAAATGAACTTTCCCATGTTCCCAGGACATTTTTTTTTAATTTCCATGTAGCCTTTGGTTTCCCTTTCACATGCAACATTCTTCTTTGCAGTGTTCAGAAAACTCATTAGCAGAGCAAACATGCATTGCTTTGAATTGTTGTCCCTCACTGCAGTAGACATAGACAGAATTCAAGCAAAATGTTGGCCTAGCACCCAAGAACTTGACCACTGAAGTTTACTTCTCTTCAATTAAATTCAGGTCATATCTTCCTGTAGTTTTCTATTTAAGTAATTAAGCTCTTATCTTTAATTTTCAAAGGATCACTGTTTCCTTTTCTGCAAGTGTCCATTTCCCCTTTAATCCATGGTGTGTACTTGTCTATTATTGCACATGTCCCGTTCATTTGTGGAATCATCTGCTGTTAGATTTTCCCATTTTTCTTAATCTAACAATTACAAAATCAGCAACATGATAGCAGGTGAACCAAAATGAGAGACAGAGATCTTTTTTTTAATGCTGCAAAAGAAAAAGAAGGGCATATTTAAAATATCCTGCTTCTTAAAGACTTCTGTTTAAAAAAAACTGTGAAGTTATTGCACTTCTCCCTAAAAATTGCAACTGTATAAATTCTAACTTTTTCCAGGGCTCAGGCACATGGGATACAGGGGAACATTAGCCACATTCTATTCATGTTCATAGATCGTGACTAAGATAAATAGATTTTTGAGAAACATTGATGTGGGTGTTTTCCAAGTGGGAGGAATCTCATGTTCCGGGCTCCATGACGAACACCTAGAATATTAGAGACTCTGGGAAGTTTGTGCTTGACTCCTTTTAAGGGAGAATGTGACCAAGGTCACAGTGTGATAAATCGCTGACACAGAGTGTGAAGGATCAGAGATCTGAACAGAGGGGAGCAAAACAAGCTGAAGTGAAAAGTTCAAATGCATGAGTGGTACTCTTAGAAGTAAGAGGCAATGATTGGAGGTTATTAAAGAGTAGCTTTTACACAGGAGGTACCTAATCACCCACATTTCAAACAGGGATGTGCCTTTGCTTTCTTGTTCCCTTCCTTGTCAGTTATAACGCCACACACACACTACTTATTTATACTCCATGTCCAATCTGTTGAAAAATATTTACTCTTCTTCATCATAATGCTGAATTGTGACATATATCTTCAGTTCCTTAGCAACAAACTGTCATGTCACCCTTGTGAAATTCTGGTCAGCTAGGAGAAGAGGGAACCCTGAATCATGATGAAGAAAAATCCTTATTTTAATCACAAATGTGTATAAGAACTGGAAAGACAACATGAAAAGGCTGGTCAAGGAAGCTGCATTTGAACAAGTGTTTTTGATTAAGGTTTGTGTCGGCCCAGAAGTCCCCTTTAAGTTCCTTTTTATTGAATAATTTCCCTGTGATCCTTGAGTAACTAAAAGAAAACCTAGCCCTTGACATTAACCTGGGGCTTAGAACCCTGTCGTAGGATCTCATCTTCTTTCCTTGTTCTCTACCTGTTGGGATTGATGCAAAAATAATTTTTAGATATGGCCAAATCATTGGACAACATTAAAATTGAAATGAATGGGAACAAAATTAAAAGGAAAAAAAATGCAGAACTGTTGAGAGAGAGAGAGAAAGAGAAGAGACCCAAGAAAACAAAGATTATTTAAACAATTCTGAGTGTTTTTTTAAAACTGTATCAGTGTAATTTACTGAAATTCCCAGTTTCCATATTTAAATGTCTGATCAGTCATTCAGTTCCAAGCAGACACGATGTTTGAAGACCACTTTGTAATGATTTTACCCTGGTTCAGATTATTTGCAATCCAGGGGGAAAAGGTGCATTCTGTGCAAAAGCAAATAGAAAACATATCTGAGCACAAATCAAAAGAATGATTACCACACTCTACGCTCTGTACCCATTACGGGGTCCCCAAGGCTCTCGTTCTGTTTGTCTTGGCTCTTTTTCTTTAGCTGCCTTTGCTGGGACTGGGTGGGAGAAAACATCCCCCTCCAAAGCCCTCAGCAGAGAATGAGGGCAGTGGAAACGGATAACCTACAAAGATGAGACATCCTTCAAGAGCACGGTGCACTAAACTTTATTGTGGAAAAAGCTGTCTGGGGAGACCTCCCAAGGCTCCCATGGAGGTCTTTGCCGAGTGTGTGTCAGGAAGTGCCTGACCATCTGTGGGAGGGGCAACCCTGCTCTCATTTCAATCTCTAGCAAGCTCCAGACTCAGTGGGTACTGAAAAATGGCATTTGCACAAAGTGGAGAGGAAAAGCATTGCTCTGCACTGCTCAGGAGACAACATTTCATACCCTATAAAAAGAATTACCTATATAACTTACTGTGCATGGCAGAAAAGTTGCAATGTGTCTTTAAAAGAGCTGCCTCCACACTACCAGAAACACTTCGTCTCTTCCACTCCCCACTGACAGAATAGCCTGTGTTTATGAGCAAATCCACTCAACCCCTTAATGATGACCTAGAATAAACATCTGACATACACTGCCTTTCAAGCTCTCCTGTGTTTAGGCATGAATTGTTCATTTCTGTGCCTTTTGTATCCAGTCTGAGGGAAAGACAAATGATACAAGGGATGATTTACATTATCAATGGAGGCAGAGGTTATGCCTGTGTTTATCTGATCCTCTTTTATTGTATAACAAACGGTGAGATAGCCGGCCTGGTACACAATGACCATTCAGTTTGAGCCTCCCACCCACCTCATTTCCATGTTGACTTTAATTTTAAAATATATTAAAAACACAGGCCCTTGAATTGCTAGGCTCTTTTGGTTCAGGCAGGCCTGTAGGAAAAGAATGTTTCTCATTTAGGGTCAAGCTTCCTTTCCATCAGGCTGCAAGGATTTTGCTGCTGGGCCACTTCTCTCTAATTGCAGTAAGAGAATTGCTACTCAACTTTATGAGGATGATGTGGGTGCCCAGTTCAGGTTGACTCTGCATTCTCAGCAGAGTCAATCTAGCATCAGAAAAAAACATAGGGACTGTGCGTGGGCCTGGAGAATAGGTAAGCTTGCTTTTCCTTTCAGTGAATTTGTTTAAAGGACACATGGACAAAGCCAAAGGGGGTAGGTTTGAGGGTGGGAGGCGGGGATGGGTGGGGTGGGGGGCTGTGGTGGGGTGAAAATGGAGAAAAGTGTACTTGAGCTACAATTAAAAAAATACATTGCAGAAAAATGAAATATAAAATCATCTCATGAACTATCAATCTGGCCTGGGAGAAAACCTCATGAAACCAACGTAGGCCTTCAGGACAACCTGTTTGAACAGAATGCCTCCAGATTGAGTTCTCTAAGTTTCTTCTTTGGAACAAAACAAAAGATCTTGTAGTAGAAACTGATCTCCGAGGGAAGAAAAGCTTCTTAGCTGTCAAAGGTTGGTCAGTTGTCAAAGCTGCCTCAATCTCAGCTGCAGATGATCCCCGTCGAACTCATGGAGATGATGGATGGTGGTAAAGGCAGTGATGGTGGACGACATGCTCGTGGAGATGAAGCATTGGCAGTGGTAGAAGATAAGATGGTCCCAAACCCTTCTCCGAATCGACTAAAAAGCCCTGGGGGAGAAGTTTCAGTTCCCAGTCAGATGGCAGAAATACTCTCTATCTGGTTGTTTTCATTGACTGAAACTATACAACCTGGACAGAGTGGATGAGGACTCTGAAAAGTTAGTAGTAGCAAGGAAATTGGGAAAGAAGGCCAGAGTTGGGAGTACCACTGAACTGGTTGTGACTTTATCACTTTTTCCCTTCAATGCGCTGAACTTTATGCAACCTAAAAACTGGAAGTGGGCTTCAGGGAGCTCCAGGTTCAAGGATTGGAAAAAGACTCCTAACTCTTTCCTCTGTTCCCTCCCCAAGCTCACTCCCCTAATGGCAGCAATGAGAGCAAAGGAAGCAACAAAGAGCAGAAATCAATGAAATTAAAAACAGGAAAACAATGGAGAAAATAAAAGAAGCCAAAATTTGGTTCTTTGCAAATATCATTAAAATTGATAGGCCTCTATAGCAAGATGGGAGTGTGGGAGGGGGAGAGAGAGAAAGAGAGAGAGAGGTAGGTACTGAGAGAAAGAAGACAATTATTCAATACTAATACCATGAATGAAAAAGAAAATGTTGCTATAGATCCCACAGATAATTAAAAGAATCAGAAAATCCTATACACAACTCTCTGCACACAAATTCGTCATTTTCCTCAAAAAGCCCAAACCACCAAACTCACCAAGATGAGATAGATAACCTGAATAATTCTATAGTTATTAAAGAAACTGGACTTGTTTAAAATCTTCTGAAAAAGAAATCTCCAGGCTCAGATTGTTTCACTATTAATTTTCTCAAACATTTAAGGAACAAAATTAGACTAATTCTATGTAATCTCTTCCAGGAAAGAGGACGGAACACTCTCCAACCCATTTATGAGTCCAGCCTTAACCTGTAACCACACGGATCCTGCTGTTTCTTTGATTCCTGCTCGTATTTTCATTATTGCCTTTTTCTCTGTTTGCTTTGGGTTTATTTTGATTTTCTTTTTCTTGTTTCTTAAGGAGGAAGCTTAGATTATCAATTTGAAACTTCTAACATTATTAAATACCTCAAGCATTTGAGCTATAAATTTTCCTCTAAATACTGCTTTAGCCTGCATCTCACAAAGATAATGCACAAAAATAAAACTATAAATCAATATCCCTCACAGACAGAGAAACAAAAAACTCTCCAACATAATATTAGCAAGTTAAATCCATCAATTATAAAAAGAATATTTTACTGTGATCAAGTATAATCCATCATGTCAACAGTCTAGAGAAGCAAAATCACATGTTCATTTTATTTGCTACAGAAAAACCACAGAACAAAATTCAACATCCATTTATGATAAAATTCTCAGCAAATTAGAAATTCAAGGGGACTTCCTCTAACTAGTAAATGGCATCTATAAAGAATGTATAGCTAACATCATACTTAAAGATGAAAGATTACATGCTTTACTCCTAA
The DNA here is from genome assembly GCA_007922815.1 of Macrotus californicus. NCBI lineage: Eukaryota > Metazoa > Chordata > Mammalia > Chiroptera > Phyllostomidae > Macrotus > Macrotus californicus. The sequence goes on along the minus strand of VMDR010001405.1, from coordinate 4,766 downwards.
GATTTGGAACAAATCAGTGGTGTCCATTCTCACCATTCATTTCTATTCCACACTGTACTGGAATTTCTACCAAATGCATTAGTCGTAAGGGAAATGCAAATTAAAGCCACCATTTGATACCACTTATAGATCTATTATAATGGCTGAAGTAAAAAAATGCTTACAATACAAAGTGCTGGGGAAGAAGCAGAGCAGATGAAACTCTCATACATTGCACTTGGGAACGCAAAATGGAAAAGCCACTCTGGAAAACAGTTTTACGATTTCTTATAAAGTTAAGCACAAACTTACCATACTACTGAGTACTCCCACTCGTGGGTATTGGCCCCAGCAAGATGAAGAATTATGTTCTTACAAGAACCTATATGTGAATGTTAGTAGCAGCTCTCTTCATAATTGCCCACATCTGGAAATAATCTAAATATCTGTCAACAGGTGAGTGGATAAACCAACTATGCTGTATCCATACAATGGAGTACTTCCTCAGCAATGAAAAGCAAAAATTTGATGAATCTCAAAGGCAGTTGAAAGGCATTCTGAGTTTTAAAAAATCAAATTTGAAAAGACTATATACTATATGATTGAATTTATAGGACAGTTCCAAAAATAGAGTAATAAAGAACAGATCTAAGGCATATTGTGAGGGGGTTTTTTGGGCAGTGGATTTGTTCTGCACCCTGATGGCAGTGGTGTGGGGGGTACCTATACAAGTGCTAAAATCCATAGCCCTGTATACCCACAGGCACACGAAAGTCACCTTTATGTGTGATTAAAAAACACAATGTAGGGAGCAAATCTCTGAAGTCCACCCCCATAGGTCCTCCCCCAGCCCCATTCTCCTTAGGGGGCCTAAGGCCTTCCTGTCCTCTCCTTGCCCCCTTGTCCCCAGTCTCATGACGCTGTTCTGTCCCCTCCAAGTCTTGGCCATCGCCAGGCTGCGGCCCTCACCCAGACCTATCCTTGATGAAAGCCGTTGCTTCACTCTGCACTCTTCTTGGTCGGGAACAACCATCACAACCCCCTGGGTTTTGATCCAGTTCTCAACAAACCAACCAACAACAGTAAAAACAGAGCCATCCTTGACCTCTGTATCCCATTCATCAGTGAGTACTGCAAGTTCTGTTTTCAAAACACACCTAGCATCTCTTCAGTGCTGCCATCCTGGACCGTGAGCACGGAGCCACCTCTCTTCCCATTCTCCTGCTTCCACTCCTCCCTCATGATTGGCTTTTCTCAGCACAGCAATCAGAGTTTTCCTACTAAACCAAATATTGTGTAATTTCTCTGCTTAAAACCCTCCCAGATCTTTCCGGTGCTTTAAAACTGAAGGCCTTGCTCTGCCCTCCAATGGCTTCTTGAACTGGCTCTGGCCTGCTGCTTCCAGGCCTAGTCTCCTTTGTTCTTCCACCTGTACTATGTGCCAGCCACTCTGACCTTCTTGCTCCTTCTAGAATATATCAAGCTTATTCCCACTTCAGTGTTACTTTCTCTTTCTCAAACTGGCTTCTCCCAGAAATCTGCATGGTTGCTGCTTCAGGTAGTTCCAAATTCAGCCCTAAAGTCACTTCTTCAGAGAGAACATCTCTGACTGCTTGTTTTAAATAGCCTCCCCAAACTTCTGTCTCCCTCTGTCCCCTTAACCTGATTTATTTTCTCTAAGAACTTAACCACCTTGTGCAAAGCTTTATTACAGATGCTGACTTCCCATTGCAACATAGAATCCAAACTCCCTACTATGACCTACAAGATGCTACCTTTGTGACCTGACTCCTGCTTCCCTCTCTCACACCACACTTTCCACTTCCTTAGGGCAACCTCCCCTGCTGTCTCCCCCCCTGCTCACTCCTCTCTAGCTACACTGACTTCCCTGTGCTCCTGGAACATACCTCAGGATCTTTGCACTTGCTATACCAACTCCATGGAATGCCCTACCCCCAAATAGCTTCCTAGCATGCTCTTTGCTCAAATATCATTCAGAAATGTTCTTTGAACATTATATGCAAAATGACAAGCCCATCATCACTTGGTATCCCTCTTACTTGATTTATTTTTCATAACATTTATTACTACATGCTTTGTGAATATATACATTTTTTTTAAATTTGTTACCTGTCTCTTGTCACTAGGTTGCCAGTCAGATAAGAGCAGGGACTTTGTTCTGTTCACTGTTGTCTTGCTAGTGAATCTCAGCTTTGCTCATGCCAGTGCTGGGTTGAGGATGGCTGGGTGCAGAAAGGCACTGGGGTATCAGGAACTCTGGGGAGGACAGCTGACCGCTTGGCTGTTGTTCCTCGTCTTGCCTCTCTCTCCCCCCTAGATGTAAGTTCTGTATGGGCAGTGGTCAAGAGGCAGTGCCCAGTACATAGTGGGGGCTGGAAATAGTTGTAGAATAAATAAATGAATCAATAAATGATAGAGGCCTTTGAATATTTAGAAAGCATTTTGCAGTTTTTAAGAGAAACTTTCCAGGCTCTACGATCCAAATGCAGAGCAATGGTGCGAATTGGGGGACAGGAACTGCCTAATGTGGAGGTTTCTGACACCTTTACATTTGCTCTGGACTGGTAAACACATTTTGATGGCCTTCTATTGTTCTTGTGATAATGTGTTTTAACATGGCCTCTACCCCCTCCAGAGCCCCCTCCCCCCTGCTTGCTGTTGGCCAGGACACCCAGGACCTTGGCCTGTGCTTCTCCCTATGCTGGGATCACTCTCCTGGCTGCCACCCTTTCTAAACTTCCCTAACACCTACCCTTAATAGCCTAGGACGTGCTCTCCTGCATACCTCCTATCCCAGTGGGGACTCAAAATGTGTTGGATTATCTGGTGAATCTTCCCATGAAGGGGGCACCATTTGTGCCTTTGCCCCACTGTTAATATGTCCTGGAATCTGGCATTGCCTGAAAGAGGCTTTTAATAAGGATTTGTTGAAAGAGAACATTGGTTAATTAGTTAATTAATGAAACAAAAGTACCTAACTTTTCTGTACAGTCCCAATTTCAGGATAAGACAGTGAAGGCAATTGTTAAAAATGAAAGGCAAAGTTAACACATTAAGCTCTTAGCCCCGTGGCACTGTTAGAACACGAGAGATACAGGGCAGATTGATTTCTTTGGGCAGAGAAAGGAGATGAGCTTCAGAACGGCCGAGACCTGCCACTCCAGCCTGAGCAGGCCTCCTCATTGTTCCAAAGTTTAACAGGACCAAACCTGCAAGCCAATAATGCAGCTGGTGCTAAGATTCTTTTTTTTTTTTACACAGTACTATGTGGAATTTTCTTTGTGCCTTTCTACTAACATCCAGGATAGGAATAAGAATAGAAAAGATCATTGAAATCAGCTCAACAGGTGACCTTCCAGCAGTCAGCTGGGTCCCATGGTGAGCTGCCTGGTCTTGTGAGTGCGTGGCAGGGAGAAGGGGACTGCCCAGGCCAAGGCACCATTCCTTGTCTGGGATGAGGTGGAGGTGAGTCATCCCACAAGAAGGGGATGAGGGGCACTGGTCTGATCATCTTTAACAGGCCTTTCAACTTGGGAACTCCCAGAGTTCATGCCTGTGCTTCCCGCCAGTTGCAGCTTCAGCCTCCTCCCTTACCTAACCTTTGCTGGAAAGACTAAATCAGTGTCTGCCAATCCTGCTGCTCATTGGAATTACATGGGGAGGCTTTAAACTCTGAAACCTAGGCCCTCCTGAGACCAATAAATTAGAATATTTGGGGCAGGGTCTAGGTAACAGTATTTTAATTTTAATTTTTTTTTAGTTTTTAATTATATTTTATTGATTATACTATTACAGTTTTCTTGATTTTTCCTCTATTACCCCCTCCTCCCAGCACCCCCCATTCCCGTGGGCAATCCCCACACCATTGTTCATGTCCATTGTGACATTGTTCATTGGTCATGTGTATAAGTTCTTTGGCTATTTCATTTACTGTAATGTACTTTACATCCCCATGGACATGTAACTACCTATTTGTACTTTTTATTAATCGAGTTTTTAAAATTTTATTAAAAGACTTTATTTATTTATTTTTAGACAGAGGGGAAGGGAAGAAGAAAGAGGGAGAGAAATATCAATGTGTGTGTGCCTCTCATGCTCCCCCTACTGGGGACCTGACCTGCAACCCAGACATGTGCCATGACTGGGAATTGAACTGGTGACCCCATGGTTTGCAGGCTGGCACTCAATCCACTGAGCCACACCAACCAGGGCCCTATTTGTACTTAATCCCCTCATCTCTTCATCTATACCCCCACACCCCTCTCCCATCTGGCAACCATCAAAACACTCTGTATCCAAGATTCTGTTTCTGTACTTGTTTGTTTGTTATATTTTTTAGATTCAACTGTTGATAGATATATATTTGTTGCCATTTTATTGTTCATAGTCTTGAACTTCTTTTTCTCAAATAAGTCGCTTTACCATTTCATATAGCAATGGTTTGGTGATGATGAACTCCTTTAGTTTTTTTTTTTTTTTTTTTTTTTTTTTGTCTGGGAAGCTCTTTATCTGCAAAGTTTCTTTTGAGAAATCAGCTGTCAGTCTTATGGGAACTCCCCTGTAGGTAACTAACTGCTTTTCTCTTGCTGCTTTTAAGATTCTCTCTTTATCTTTAACTTTTGGCATTTTAATTATGATGTGTCTTGGAGTGGGCCTTGTTGCGTCCATCTTTTTTGGGACTCTGTGCTTCTTGGACTTGCATGTCTCTTTCCTTCACCAAATTAAGGAAGTTTTCTTTCATTATTTTTCAAATAGATTTCCAATTT